>KK120979.1:85119-111598 GCA_000611955.2 Stegodyphus mimosarum | reverse complement strand
CCAAAAAAAATTAGGAAAAATTAATATTTTATATATTATTACAAAGAATATTACAAACTTTTAAAATAAAAAAATATTCAATTTTTAAACATACCCCCAGCAAATGAACCTAAAACAAATCGATATACACTTTCCAATATTTGTATACCAACACCTCTCTCAGCAGGGCTCTGAAATAAAAAGTAAATAAGTTATTCACAAGTCACATTAATCTGTACAGAAATCATTTTAAAATAAGAAAATATCACTTAGAAATGTTGAAATGCATAAATTTGAAAATCTACAATATCTATACCATTTCAAAATTTAAAATCTATGCAATTTTAACAATTAAAAATCTTTACAAAAATTTTTAATTTCTCATTTTTGACTCTTCAAAAAAATTTAACTGTGTGATGGGTCTAAGGTGCTGAAATATTTCATTCATAGCTTTAAACCTATGTTAAGTACTACAGATGCTAAGTTTCTTCTTTTTGGACATTGAAGCCCAACCACATACAACTTGTATCATATGCAGTTATATAATAATACAACGAGTGTTGTTACAGATTTTGTATACATGTAAATAACTTTAGTGATTGCAGTATTTTTTGTATAATGTAACCTGAAATGCTTAACAGAGAAGAAACTTTGCCAGAAAAAGTAGATTACAGGAGCAAGTCTAACCTAGAGGTAAATGGCTATCTCGCTAATTTAGCAAGATATTGCCAAGCTGGGAAATAGCTTTGGAAACTAATTTTTGTTGCTAAATTTGGCAAGAAAGGGCCAAAAGTTACCAAACTTGGCGAGCGTTTGGGTCTAGTCACTTTATAACTGTAACTGGTACTGTAATTGACTCCTATATTTAACCATATCTGGCCCTTACATATAACTTTAATTGTATATGCTTTCTGGTAAATTCCAGTAATGGAAGGGATATAGAGATATCTCAGTGGCCAGGGAAAAACTATACAAGCCCAAAAAAAACATCATTTTTCAGTCGTTAGTTCAGAGCTGACTTGAGTATTGAGATATGTGTGACAGCTTCCCCTTTTAGATTCACTCTGCATTGCATCGTATTTAACATTCTTAGTTTGAAGTGTAACTGCTGATTGTGCTCTGTGATATTGAGAAGAGCTGTACGAGTGCTTCTGTGAAGAGTTCTAGAACTGTAAAATATTTCTTCTGGGAAAATAAATCTTATTAATCTATCATCAGTTCTATGTGCATTCAATCCATTTTTAATCTGTACGCACACAATTTTCGACATCAGAAATGGGGTTGGATGACAGTAATAAGGCACATGGAAGAGTAACTGAGACAGCTGGTGACAGCTTTCACTGTATTAAAAAAAAGAGATGAAAGCAGGCCAAGAAAAGATGGAAGGGGCTGTCAAATCAGTTCATGGAAAGATTGAAGCATGCCAAGAGGAAATGAAAAGAGAAATTACCTCTATACTAGAAAACAGATTTAAGGCTATGGAAGACAGAATATACATGTTGAAAATAAAGTTAGAAAATCGAAGAAAGAGTTTCTGCTAATGAACTACAAATCAAAGAAAGAATTATTGCTGTTGAACAACAAGTCAGAGAAAGAGACAGTCAAATAACAAATCGAGAAGAACAACATATCAATTACAGAATTTATGTTACTAAACGAGTTGAGAGCTTAAAGAAATTCACAGCAACAGCCGAAAGCAATTCTAACAGTTTTACATTTTTATCTGTGCTTTCTTAACCCTCTCTGAAGTTGTCCACTTATGATGGAAAGACCTCCTGGCAAGTGCATAAGGCTCAGTTTATGTAGTGACAGACGCAAATAGATGAAATTCCCAAGCTAAAGCCTGCTGCTTTTGCTGAGAGCAAATATCCTTCAAAGTCTGCTGAAAAAACAGAGGCTAGACTCTGAAGCTGTACCTGACATACTGCAGCTGTGCTTTGGTGAGAAGTGTTTAAAAGACTACAGCAGGCTTCAGTTATAATCTCGCCAACAGAAGCCCATTGAAACACTCCAGGAGCTTGCCACGGATGTTGAAAGTCTGTGTCATCTCGTATTTTTGGACTGCCCATTAAAAACAAGTGAAATCCTCCTTCATAGATAGCACCTGGTATCCTGAGACACAGAAAGACCTGCAAATGGCGGATGTCAAGGATTTAAAGACTGCTCTAGTGTATGACATGACACCAAGACACGAAAACTAAGACCACTCCCAGCAAGAAAGAGGGAAACTAATCATTGGCCCATCTTGCAGGACGGAGGTTGTCAGATAATAACAAACCCTATTTTTAAGCACTTCAGATTCCCGCAATGGGTGGCAGGAGTAATGGACTCTTCATCATGGAACATATATAGTTCCTTGCAATATGACCATTGATACAGGAACCAATGTTATCATTAACAAATTTTAAATAATTTGGAGATCATATAAGAATGTACTTAAATATTACTTGTTATTAGTTATTTCCCAGATACCATGGGGTGAACAGAAAGAAATACAAAACAAGTTTGGCACTTAACATTTTAATATCTTTCATAAATTCTTTCAATAATACACTGTTGCAGTAAACAGCCTCCTTAAAAAGAAACCATTATAATTTGGAGCATGCTTTACATGGAAGAAGAGTTGTGGTTTACAACGTAACAAAAGTTTCTGAACTTGATCCCTCTTTTTTTAAAGACCACGTACATGGATACAATTGCTATGGTCTGTAGGCCCCCAACATAATATAAAATGCCCCATAATTAAAAAGTAAACTTTAATGTATCCAAAATCACATTTAAAAATTACTGTGATTTTTGACATTGAGGCAACCTGTTACTATTTTTGGCAAATATGGTTTGTAGTTGTTTACCTTAATACCTCAGTTTAATTGATTTATATGCAAGTTCTTCACACACTCCTTTTAGAATGGAACAATAGACATGTCAACACAAATAACATGACTTCTCTGCACAGTTTTGTGCAGTTTTTGCCCTATTTCAGGTCATAACTTCACATCCCTCTTCTTTGTTCTTTTCTTTAAAATTTACTTCTAAATTCATATTCCCTTTATAGTTTGATGAATTCATAAAACAACATAGCACAATTATATCCCAATGTAACTAATCATGTTAATACTTTGGTTTCTACATTACATTTTGTACAAACAATGGACTATTCTTGGTTGGTTGGTTTGGTCTGGCAGATTACAGTCAAACACACTAAGTCTATTCACCCTAAGGGAAGAGATGCCTTTGTGGATGACTTTCTAAGGAGAACCAGCTCATATATACGTTACACATGGGGAAAACCATGAAAATGACCATGCAGCCAGCCTGTTCACATGCACTCCAACCAAAGTTGAAACTACCAATGTTCAGCGATTTCCCCACTCAGCCACTGGTGGGCGACTCTTCTTGATATATTTTAAATCTTAAAATCAGCTCAAATTCCTCGGAAAAAATTAGCTAAATATATCAGGACTTAGCATTTTGTGTGTATTCTTTGAGAACATGGTAAATTCTGTAAAGGGTTCTTATCCTTACGTTCCAAGTCCTGAACTGGAACAGGGAGCGGAAGGTACGCTATGTTCTGATATAACTGCTGGGCTGGAGAATAACTGCACGTGAAGGGATTTGAAATCCTCTTTTATTAATTCACTATTAATAACAAACCTCCCAATTCGGGAGAGATACAGAACGTAACAGACCACACTTTGGTCGAACTTAACAATCAAATAAATTTAAATAAATTAAAATAGAACTTAAATTAAACTTTGCTTCGCAGAGCAATTCGCGGAAGTTGGCCTCTATCTAAAAGGGTGCGTAGCAAGGTATACTAAATACTACCGCACTTTAATTTATTTTACAATGCAATCACGTAGTAAGCACTATGGCTTATAAATTTAAACTGCTAGCTGGTCAGGCGAACGTTGAGCAGCGTGACCGTGATCTGAGGCAAAGCTCTCACACACCGAGAGGTTTCTACCTCTGGCTTAAATAGTGCTTGGCTGAACTTCAAAAATTAGCATAAGCTAAAAACGCGCGCTTCTTCTGACAGGAAGTTGAAGCAGAGAGGAGATAGAAAAGATTTAAATTAAAATAAACTTGGTTAGTTTAACTAAAACCTTACATACTTCCCGCCAGAATTGCGATAGTTAAACTACTTTGGTCCAAACGGACCATGTTGAAAACTAGCAATTCTAAATAGTCGAAAATTTCACTGTTCTAAACTTAGGCCAACTCTTACAAGGCAATATATGTTTGTGTAAAATACAGACGAAATTTTCTGGAACAACAATCTTCAACATTTTTTTTTTCAAGTCTTATTCTTCAAACAGTCTTACTCCTTCCAGCAAAATCTGGAAGGAAAACAACTTTAGTATGACATAATAACAGAATAATTCTAAGTGGTACAAATCCTTTTTTTTTTTTTCTGTGTAATTTTGCACACACACATTATCATTCAAGCACAATTAAATTCTTCCCCCGTATGCTCTCTCACCGGTGTTGGATGTAAAGCAAACCGCCATTGCGGGTTTTTATGTGTTCGGGGGTGTTCAACTCTTCCACCTACAATCGACTAACATTAGTTAGAACTTGACATACGAGACCTGAAAAAAACGCCCTATAACCAGCTAATCCTAAGGTTCTCACTAGCTTTATGTCTAACACTTTAAGTGTATTTGGTGGAGAGCCTAATTAACACTTGCATTCTAAAATAGTGAATCTTTAACTTTTCATGCATACAAATTCGCAGTTTGCACACAACATTCACATTAATATTGCACTTAACGTGCATTGCTAGCATAATATTATTTGTTACATTTCATAACACATTAACAATTTCACAGCAATCCTGAAATGCAAATAGAAGTTAAATTTCTAAGCTTACAGAAATATAGGTTAAATTTCTAAGCTTACAGCAAGTGCTTCCTATTCCTTTCTCAAGGTACTTTCTTGAAATATCAAATTACATTGAATTAATAGTCTACAGACTAAATCGTGTTTTTCAATTTTCCGAATTTTCATTCTAGACATTTTACAAGTCTTTAGACAAAGCGTCGTACAAAATCATTTAGTTAACATATTCTTTTCAGCAATTCATTGCTTTTACAGAATTAATCTATTTACAAAATTAAGTAATTTTAAATCTTTAAGAATTACAATTTCTTTTAACAAAACATTTTACTTTCCATATGAGAACTTATCGCTCACTTGGCGTAAAAGTCAACCTCGCTTGAGGTAAAATCAGTCCTGCAACTTGCAGTATACTCAAAAATTAACTAAACTTTTGAATACGAAATTGTACTTATCTTATTATGATCGTCCATCCTTTTCTTGGCCCAATCTTTAAAACTTGAGTAAGTTGTGGCCTGGTTCAGTTTCCTCGTTTTTCGTTGTTCTTTCGGAGCCTGCTCGTCTCTTTTTCTTTTGAAATTCCGTCGTTGTATCCTCGGCAATTTCCTTTGTAGAGGAGGTTGCTCCGCTGGACGTTTGGTGGACTGGGCCCTTCTCTCCTGGGCCCTTGCTCGTTGCTTGTCCTGGTTCCTGCTGTATTCGGGAAGTTGATTCTCAGGCTGCAATCGACGTTTCTTGCTTCTCAGGCACCTGTCCGATGATTCCACAGTTCTTTTGGATACATTGGGCTTCCCTTGCCCATTCTGCTTTCTTCTCTTGGTGCGCTCGTAATTCCGTTCGTAGATTTGTTCACCTGCATCGTGAGACTTTCTTTTGAAACCACCTTTTTGGTTCTTATTTCTTTGTTGGGGGGGAGCTTTCTTCTTCTGACATTTCGATGCCGTTGTAGCTGGTTCCTGCTGTTTTTGCTGACGTATATCTTCCTGGCTAGTCGATTGCCTCGGATCCTGAAACGAATCTTTAAATACAGCCATTTTGCTGCGATTATAGAACGGTTTTATTTGGTCCACATTCGCTTTGAGCGTTTGACCATCATTTCTTTTTAATATAACCACTGCCCCCGTAATTTGTTCAATTGTGAACGGGCCTTCAAAACGCGGAAAAAATTTCCCCACCTTTTCCTCTGGGGCATTTGACAAGTTGTGTTTAATCTTCAACACTTCATCTCCCACATTGTACTTGACCTCTCTTCTTTTTAGGTCATAGTACAATTTCTGTTTTCTTTGGGCCATTTCTATATTTTCCGTCGCTTCCCGTATTAACTTTTGTATATCACTCATTTTAAATTCTTCTGCCCTTTCCTGTACAAAGAACAGTTTATCTAGGGGGGTCAAGATCTTTCTTCCTAAGAAGAGTTCAGCGGGTGTTTTTTGTGTAGTATCGTGTTTGGCGGTCCTAAGGGCAAATGCAAATTCATTTATATGGCTATCCCAGGTAGAGTGATAGTTTTTCACATAACTACGAATTATTTTCACTACATTTCTATTCACCCGTTCCGCTATGTTTGACTGCGGACGATACGGGACCATCTTTAGATGACGTATGCCCAGTTTTGCACACATTTCCTCAAACATTTTACTAACAAACTGAGGACCATTGTCTGAAATAACTTTTAGGGGCGCCCCGTATTTTAAAATATACTTATTTAGAATTGAATCTACTACAATTTTTGCAGACGCGCGTTTTAACGGAATTAACTCTAACCATTTGCTAAAATGATCCACTATAACTAAAAGATATCGGCTTTTATTAACTTTACTTCGAGGGTAAGGTCCAAGTAAATCGATGCCTATTATTTGATTTGGGAATTCTGATTTAATACTATTTAGGAACCCGGCCGGGCGGAAATTAACATAATTATTTAATTGACATGTTGGGCACGACTGGACATACGCCCTAGTAAACTTTTGCAGTTCTGGAAAGAAAACTGCCTCGCGAACTCTCTGAACAGTTTTTCTTATACCTAAATGAGCCGAAATGGCACAATCATGCAACTCTTCTAATACATTCAACCTCATGCTAGCTGGGATAACCGGTCTATATTCATGATTCTCATTAGTAGCTTTCGTATAGAATAACAGTCCGTCAATTAATTCGTAATTTTCGGCCCTATTTCTTATCGGCACAATATCCGGATGATTGAAATTCTCAGGGTCGGCCAAATAATTGTATATATTTTTGAACTCCGGATCTTTTTTGAGTTCGGCTATTACTGTTTCACGAGAATCTAATACTTTGGATGTTAACATGGCTATCTTAATTACACTTCCATTTTCATCTAAGTTAATTCTGCTTAAAGCATCTGCCACAACATTTTCTTTTCCCGGCGTATGTTTAATTATTAGGTTATATTCCTGTAATTTGAGAGCCCACCTTATTAATCTGGGTGATAAATTTTTTCCAGAATAGAGTCTAGTGACCGCCGCGTGGTCGGTATATACAGTTACTGGAGAACTTCCAAAGAACACACGAAATTTCTGTACTGATGCTAACACTGCGAGAGTTTCTCTCTCTGTTGCGGAATAGTTTCTTTGGGTTTCATTTAATGTTCGGCTGAAAAAAGCCACGGGCTGACCATTTTGGGAAAGCACTGCACCAATCGCGAAATCTGAAGCGTCCGCTGAAATCTCTAATCCCTTATCCCCTTCTGGAAATTTTAAGACGGGAGCTTGAGTCAATGCGTCTTTCAATTTTTGAAACGCCAAGTTGGCTTCTGCTGACCACGAAAACCTAGCTTTTTTTCTTTTCAACTTTAGCAGTGGCTCAGCTATTTTTGCAAAGTCTTTAATGAAAGCCCGGTAATATGAACACATCCCGAGAAACGACGATAATTTCTTCGCTGTTTTAGGAACAGGATAATTTCTAATGGCTACTATTTTTGACTGATCCGTTTCGATTCCCTTTTGGGAAATTTTAAATCCTAAATAACGTAACTCTTTTGCGGCAAATTTACATTTAGACGCATTTATCTTTAAACCAGCTTCGTTTAACAATGAAAATACTTTTCTTAAATCTTGTAAGTGTTGTTCTAGAGTACTACTCGTAATTATAATATCGTCTAAATATATGAAAGTGCTTTTACCAAGGACTGGTCTTAAGACGATGTCCATACATCTTTGGAACGTTGCCGGCGCGCCGGATAATCCGAACGGCATTCTAAGAAATGCGTACGTACCAGATTTCGTTATGAACGCGGTTTTGTGTACGTCCTCGGGTTTTACCCCAATCTGAAAATAGCCACTCGTGAGATCTAATGTAGTCATGTATTTTGTAGACGAAATATTTCGAATAATTTCTTCAATTATCGGCAACGGATATACAGGATATTTTGTAACTGAATTTAACTTGCGATAATCTATAGCAAAACGCCACCGCTTCGGGTGCGTAATCGGGTAATCATTATTTTTCTTACACAGGACAACGGGGCTAGCATAACTGCTAGAAATTGGCGTGATGATTTTATTCTTTAACATCTCTTTAATATGATGTTCAATTATTTCCTCTTTTGTCCTATCATATCTATATGGCTTTTGCCTAACTGGCTGAGCGTCCCCCGTGTCAATGTCGTGGTTCACCACCTGCGTAAAGCCTGGTACATCACTAAATAAATTCGCAAAGTGACTTACCAGACCTTGGATTTTCTCTTTTTCCTCTGCTTGTAAATGTTCCAAGTCCAGCTGCGGGGGCTTATCATTCTTCGCTTCAATTGGCTTCATATTTAATGTTAGTTCTCCCCCCTTGAAATCAATTTTTGCTTCTGCCAAACTAAAAAAGTCCACACCTAGAATAATACAAGTCTGCAGGTTACGCACAATATAAAACAGGATTCTTACCTGTTCGTTGTTGATACGCACGAACAATGGTACTTTTCCTAAACAGCTACATTTTTCTCCTTGGGCCGCTATGACATCCGTGTCTCTTGCACTAAAAATTCTGTAACGTCGAAAGTGCTTCTTAAAGAATCTTTCCGATACGAAGCTGCTTTGGGCTCCTGTATCCAAGAGGGCTGTCGCCGGTATGTTGTTGATTAGAACTTCAATCTTCGGCAAACTCAAATTCTTAACGACCACGGTGTTTAAATTGATTTTGGAAGGGTTTTGCGCTGCTTCGGACTTCTTCACCTTCCTCGAAGAAATCCCTCTTAGTTTAAATTCTTTTTCTTCTGGTTGCCCTCGGAATCTTTGCTTGTTCTTCTATTAAATTCCCTTCGTTCGCCGCTCGCTTTAGGAGACACATCTTTCTTCGGCCATTGCTTCGCCTTATTCCCGTAACTTTGATTTTGCTTTTGCTGCGGTCTTGGCGAACTCCACTGACTTCTTCGCTCAAATTGGCGTCGTCGTTCGTTGTCGGCTGTTCTTCGGCTTTCAAATTGTACCGCGAGCTCAAATAATCTGTCTAATGTTGTTGGATTTCTTAGTTCGATGAAATCTTGAACTTGGGGCAGTAGCCTAGGAAGTATAACTTGAATAATTTCAGGATCCGGGCGACTTCCATACAAAAGCTTGAAAACTTGAATTTTCCTCAAAATAAAATTAGACAAATCTTCTATTCTTTCTTGGTATCGGCTAAACAGTTCAGCTTCCAATCTGGCTCGATCTCGCACCACGGGAAATGCTTTCACTAGAGAATTCTTGAAATTTTCATACGTGTATGTGGGGCTTCCTGGTTCCCCCAAGAGATTCTTTCCGATGCACTTGAACCAACTTAGCGCTTGGCCCTTCAAAGCGCTGGTAGCAAGAGCGACTTTCTGAAATTCGTGGACTGGATATAGCATGAAGTGGGAGTCTAGCTTTTCCAGGAAATTGATTACGGCTGTCTTGCCGTCAAAACTTGCCGCTGGCTTCATGGCTGCTCGCATGGTTTGTACGATGTAGCCGAATCCTTCTATGCCAGGAGGTGCTATCTCAGGATTCTGGACAGGTACAGCAGGTGTCTCAGGTTCGTCTTCTTGTTGTTGAGGCCATCCTCTTCTTTTTGTGCGGGCGCCATTATCAGGACTTAGCATTCTGTGTGTATTCTTTGAGAACATGGTAAATTCTGTAAAGGGTTCTTATCCTTACGTTCTAAGTCCTGAACTGGAACAGGGAGCGGAAGGTACGCTATGTTCTGATGTAACTGCTGGGCTGGAGAATAACTGCACGTGAAGGGATTTGAAATCCTCTTTTATTCAATCACTATTAAATACAAACCTCCCAATTCGGGAGAGATACAGAACGTAACAGACCACACTTTGGTCGAACTTAACAATCAAATAAATTTAAATAAATTAAAATGTAACTTAAATTAAACTTTGCTTCGCAGAGCAATTCGCGGAGATTGGCCTCTACCGAAAAGGGTGCGTAGCAAGATGTACTAAATACTACCGCACTTTAATTATTTTACAATGCAATCACGTAGTAAGCACTATGGCTTATAAATTTAAACTGCTAGCTGGTCAGGCGAAAGTTGAGCAGCGTGACCGTGATCTGAGGCAAAGCTCTCACACACCGAGAGGTTTCTACCTCTGTCTTAAATAGTGCTTGGCTGAACTTCAAAAATTAGCATAAGCTAAAAACGCGCGCTTCTTCTGACAGGAAGTTGAAGCAGAGAGGAGATAGAAAAGATTTAAATTAAAATAAACTTGGTTAGTTTAACTAAAACCTTACAAATAATTTAAACTACGGTACTTTTTATTATTATTATTATTATTATTATATTTTAACGATAACTAAATAGTCAACCATTACATCTTATTATGCTAAAGTCAAAATCCTGCAGCATTTCTTCTTGTGTTCCCCAAATTAAATACTTAGTTTCTCTTCAAAAGCAGATATTTTACTTGCCATCTGTAAAATAATTTTCGTTTCATACTTAAAGCCCAGTTTCTTCCAGTATCTGTCAAAAGTCTTTACACTTACATTTACTAAATCATATTTTAAAGATTTATATGGCAACTATTAAAAACTTTCTCCTTTTTCAAATTTTTTCACTAAAGGAAATGCGATTGAAATCCCAAACTATGAAAATTTTGCAGTTTAAAATATCAGATAATTACACATAAAACTTATTATGCTGGTTTTCAAAAGATAATTAAATTTATCATATATTAAAGACAGAAGAAGTCCATAACATTATGAAATAGTTGTGCCTTTTTAATTAATCTAAAAATTTAAGTATTTTAACTCATTTAGATCTACTTCCACCTCTTTCACTATATTTCAAAATTCATTTGCTTTAACAAAAAAAAAAAAATCTTAATACCTCAATTAATTGATTATTAATTGAGATATTATGACTGAGATGCTGTTTTTTTGTTGAAGCAAATGAATCAATTTATATGCAAGCTCTTCATATACTCCTTTTAGAATGCAACCATAGACGTGTCGACACGAATAACATAACCTCTCTGCACACTTTTGTGCATTCCAGGGTTCGTACACATTTCTGTACATGAAAATTAAGTACTATTAAGGACTTTAAAGGGCTATTAAAGAAGAAAATTAAGGACCTATCAGCAAATCGGAACTGCATAAATTCAATTAAAGCCCATGCCTGGACTTCACTTTCGCTATACCAACCTAATAAAAAATAGATCCGTAAGTAGAATGCACTATTATTAGGCATAATTATAAAATAAGTTCGAGAATAAAATCATCTTTGTAAAATTTGTCAAATAAGTATTAAACATTTTACACTTATAATAGCTGGACATATTTTCAAGAAGATTAGTGACATTTTATTTATGTTTTATTAATGGTTAGCTTTATGTTGATTTTTTTCTTTTATGTCTCATTTCGTTAAGTATTTGCTCAGTCTAGAGATTTCGTAAATAGCAGGCCGATTTGATATCAGACGGCATAGGTTAAAATGAGAAGAAAAATCCATAACAGAAGACTGGCTGTTGCTCGCCTACAGGGAGACCTACCGATCAGAACAGACCTGAATGCCTGATGTTGGCAAGGTTTTTGAAAGTTAGTTATGCTCTGTCTGTCTGACGCCGTTAGTGTCGCAGCTTCGTGTAAAGTTCCTGGAGTTGTACTACAGTTAACATACTTTAAGGTTCCAATAAGCCACTAAAGCACCAGAGGTGATAAGCTGTTTTGCATTATGTTTCATAGTAATTTTTACATTTTTGTGTTGTATCTTGTGGCTATGATAAGGATAAATGAAAGGCTCGATGTAGAGATAACTTTTAAAGGTAAGCAATTAGTTACCAATAATTGAATTAGGTAATTAGATATCCTTAGGTAGTAGATATTATAGAATTACCTGATCACTATTAAATTTTACCTATTTTTTAAAAATATTTGATGAAAATTATAGTCTAATAACATTTCACAGTTTAAAATACATGTAATTTATGACGTTGATTCTTAAACGACATTAGGATAATAATAAATTAAAAGCTACAACACGTTTATGTTTTGCAGCAACAAGACTCAACAAAATATTTATGAGTCTTTAATTTGAGGCCTTCACAGACATTATGGCTAATTTATATCAATTTCCTTCTCTTTAAGCATCTTTTCTAACAATGAGAAATTTGTTTCAATAAGCAAACCAATGTTCGCATTAGTTTATGCTTCATCTCCTAACTCGTCAATGTCTCGACATTATACCTATGAGGTTTTATATGATCTGGTAAAAGTTAAATAGTCCAAAACTCTTGATAGACATCAAGCAAATTATCATCCTGCCTGAAAGTAACTATAAAGTCAGATAAAAGTTAGAATAAACCTCTTTATTTAAACAGAACTTAGAATATAAGTGTGTGCTCTTATGCTAGCAGAATGAACTACAGCTCATGGCGATGTAACTAAACAGGAAGAGTCAAATTCAAATTAAAATTGTGAACTGGTAGTCAAAGACAACACAATTTAATTTTAATCTAAGCTGGCTCAGTAACTCAATCATAACAGGTTCAAATATCGGTAGCGATAACGCAAAGCTGAATAATTACAAATTATCACCAGCTGGCAGGAATTAATGCAACGTGCAAGCAGAAGTCAGAAACACTCTCTATCTTACAATACAAAAACCTTAGTTTAAATACTATCTAAATAACTCTAATACTAACTGTACATATATTTAAAGAATAGTTTTCTTTCTCTTCATGCATTCAGTTTCTTTTCTCAATAAGTTTTCTCTGCATTTCAGAAATTTTGGATTTATTTAAGGTTTTTTTGATATTCTAAAAACTACATGTATTTAAAATATATAGAAGAAGCTGCTAATTTTATTCCTTAAATAATATGGACACAGAGTAAATATGAAATGATATATGGTCAGAGCCGGTGTGGCAGAATTTTTAGAATTTTAGTGATGCTCAGAGCAATAAAATGTAGAAATAGTAAAACTTTTAGAGCACTGGGAGCTGAATTTAGGACCCACAGAGACTGCATCAAGTACAAAAATGCCTAACGCCAGCCCTGCGTGTCATGCATTGAGATATATAAAATACATATGATAATCTTTTTAATTGTTAGTTTTCAATTCTTTTCTAAAAGAAAATTCCTTTACGTAGATACGTGTCCATGTGCCAATATTAGAAGCATTACTGACATTTTCCATACTTCTACTTAGGGAAAAGAAAAAAGAGGGGGGTAATAATCATGTTACTAGGATCAGAAGTAAAACATTCAAATATTAGGTTATCATTGTTCTCCCAAAAATTCTCCAAAGAGTAGGCAATTCATCACAGACATTCTGTAAAATACATTCATTATGAGTTAATATTACGAAAACATTTTTCATTTTGTCACATTTTTCTGGAATCTTCTAGAATCTAAGATCTATAAATCTTATCTTTAAATCCTTCTAACCTTTCCAAGGTGTAATGTCTAAAACCCGAAAGAAAGATTACCACTACTAATTCTGCGACAGTGGAAAGCCAGAAGTATTTGAAAAAAAAATTCACACAGACACAAAAAGAATTAAATGAATTTTATAGACAAAACAGGTGCAAACTCTGAAAGTTATGAATATTCTGAAACAATTACATGGGGAAAAACTCTTACCATTTAAAAAATAAAAAGGAAGACATTTCAAAATAATTACACAGCTATTTTGCTCTTGCTAAGAACTGTTTTGTAAATTATGCTTTTTAGCATTTATTAGCATGTTTATTTTCGGATTCAAAATATTGTAATATTAAGTTGCCAAAATGAAAAGAAATATCACTTTATAATTTAAAAGGGACAAATAAAAATGTTTTATTTCAACATCGTTTCTTAAATATAATTTCAATATATTACCATTATTTTAACGAAATTTATTAATGCTACAATGTTCTAAACAAAAGTGTTGAAAAATTCACAGATCTCTGAATTAAAAATTTTGTACAGAAATTGATCTTAAAATGTTGATGAGTAGCCAAATTTAGAACCGTTTAATAAAAGAATTCACATTCCCAAAAAGGAAAAGTTGTTTAAGACCTCTTCATTAGAAAAAAGAACCAATTTCGAAATGCCTATGTTTCATTTCTTGCCTAGGAACTCGAGTATCACACCGTTTATATTAGAAATAAGAACAAATTCAAACAATAACCATATTTGTCAGTGAATCACCAAAAATATTCCTCGAAAATGCTAATTTGCACTTGAAATGGCAGTCGTAAAAATGGACCGAAATTTTAGATGATTAAAAGTAAGGACCTTCTACTGACTTTAAACGAAATTAAGGACTTTTAAGGACCAAAAATCGATTCTAAAAAATCTAAGGAATTTTAAGGACTCTTAAGGACCGTACGAACCCTGGCATTCTTGTATTCTTTCAGGTCATAACCTCTGCATCACCTGCTATACTACATGCTAATTTGTTAATATATTAAACAATGACCCTTTGCAGAATTTCCTTTTGCTTTATTCAAATTTATTTATTTTTAACCCCAATATGTTTATATTATAAGGTATTTTCTCCCTCCTTCCAGCATGCCTTTGCAGTGTAACGGTAGCACATTCAATGTGTAGAGAGGTCCAAGGCTTGAGTCCTGCAAGGACATTGTACATTTTTCACATCTCCTGCTTCAAAACCTAATGACTCTACAATCTCTAAATCTTATAATTTACTTAAAAATTTTGTTCTGAAAAACAACATGTATTTAGAATGATCAGAAGTTGCAAATCGCACTTCTTTAGTAAGTTCAATACTGAGAATAATTTCATAGAACTTCATGAAATCATACAACGCATATACAGATATATAAGGCGAATCTCTCAAACTGTCATTTTCCAATATCTATAAAACAGAAATTCCTTTCTGCAGATGCCTGTTTATATGACAAGATTAAAATCATTTTTGCAGTTTTCCATATGAAAATCACAAAACTTCCAAATGAAAATCACAAAATAAAAATAAAAGAACAGAAATAAAGAGAGAGATACCATGAGAAAGACATTTTGGATCAAAAGTACGAAAATTTCTTCCTTATTAGAGCTCCATTATTAAAATGGCATCAAAAGCCACAGGAATGTGTGAAAGCAGCAAATCCTACTCTTAGCTCTATGCAAACTGTTGCTAAAAAACTGAAAATCCTGAGCACAGTCACATATCTGCCTGTCAAATGAAAAGCTATCAGCAGGTTTAGCACTTTAATACAGGACATTAACAAAAGGTTCCTTGGCATTGTTTAAAGAATGGAGGCCTAGCTAATAAGGAGATCCTTAAATAATTCAGATAAGTTTTCGCAACTTTTCTACAAGAATTCAAAATACGTGAAAAACTCATCGTACCACTATTCTGTCTTAATACCATCATTACATTTTTCACTTTGTTACATGCATTTGCTGGATTTTTAGCCAATATACATGCCAGCCTTGTAAAAAAAAGGAGGGAAGAGGGGGGAAGAAGAGAACTCTCTATATAAATAAATAGCTCTCGCCACATTCAGATTATTTCAATTCTAGCAGATTATTATTATTATTTTATTTATTTATTTATTTTAAGAATATCCCCCTTTTTCAAATGCCCTATTGATGATATTTGTTCTTACCATACAAAATTTACACATAACAGTAATTGAAAGCATGAACAATCTTCTTGAAAATCACCTTTTTGTCAAATATGTCGAAGCACAGTCATAAAGATACATTTATTTTGAAAGTGTGATAGTTTGAAAGTTTAATAACACTTATTTTGAAAGAATGTGCTAAAAAACAATCAGCAATTTTGACACTTTCATTCTCGAGTGGCTGGCTGTTTCTCATTGCTTACAACATCAGTTTGTACTGGCTTCATTACAAGCAGCATATGTTCAATTCTCTATAAATTAAAAATGTTAATTCCCATTTCGAATGACAATCATAGAAGACAAAAAAGTCAAAAAAAGACAGTTTAAAAATGTTCATTGAAATTATGAGCTTTTCAGGACTAAATTCATTTCCAAAACAGTTAATGATTCTCAAGATCTTCTAAAGACGGCTGTTTGGAAACATAATTTTATTCCATGATAAAGTACATCATCACTGTGGGTGCGATATACACCCCACAATTTTATACAGCTTACATCTTCTTAAACAATGAATGAAATTAGAAAAGTAATCTCTGCATGGCTAACGGCAAGGAGACATATATCAGATTCTATTTCAGATCACATGACAGATTAATGTCCAGATATTGGGTTCAGATTTCAGCGATAAGTGCGCATCAGAACTGCAGAGAGTTCAGTTAGAAAAATTATTGCTCTGTTATTTATTGAATGAAAGATGGGAGTTGTTAAAATTTATTATTTCAAATATAGATATTTTATATTTCACACTCCACACACACACACACACACATATATATACACTGCTGACCACTGTAAACGTAACACCCTGAAGGAAGCATGCAAATAACATGAAATTTACAACATACATTAGCAAAGGTGAGATATACAAATGATTAGAATTTCAACGTAGACGCACAAGACATGCGCCTGTGGCGCCACTTCAAAGCACTATTTAAGGCTAGAAGTTTTCGACGATTTTAAGTTCGGCACTTGTGTTTTTCTTGTAATTTTTTCTAAAAAAAAAAAAAAAAAGATCAATTATGCTTTGTAGTAAACAGCAGTCATCGTTTGATATCCGAATTCGATAGAGGAAGGATAGTGGCCTATCAAGAGTGTGGATTATCTTTCAGGGAAATCGGTAGTCGTGTTGCATGAAACCAAACAACTGTAATGCGGATATGTGACTGTTGGATGCAGGAGGGTACGACAGACCGACGTGTTCGATTGTATCCACCTCAGTGCACCACTTCACGTGATGACAGAAACATTGTGCGCATGGCAGTGACGGATCGCTCAGTCACATCACGAACCATACCACAGCTCATTCAGTCTGTAATGCATCATCCAATGTCTGTGCGTACCATTCGACGCCGTTTACAGCAGAGTGTCCTGTCCACAAGACGCCCATTGTTTTGTCTACCCTTGACGCAGAACCACTGACGTCTCCGCCACCAATGGTGCGATGAAAGAAAGATGTGGATGGCAGAATGGAATGAAATTGTCTTTATTGACGAGTCATGCTTCTGTCTGCAACACCACAAAGGTCGGATTCAAGTCTGGAGACACTGTGGAGAGAGGATGCTAAACAGCTGCGTTATGCACAGCCACACTGGTCCTGCACCGGTATTATGGTATGGGGCGGTATTGGATATCACTTTCGCACTCCTCTAGTACGCACTGCTGGTACTTTAAATATCCAGCACTACATCTCCGAGGTGTTGGAGCCAGTTGTTCTTCCTTACCTTTGTCCTTGGGTTTTCATTTCTCAAAAGAGCAACTTAAGATATATATTACACTCATACATAGCGTAGTTCCAATATTTTTTGACATAAAATCAGACTTTATCTGAAATATGCCAATTGTTTCCATATTTTGATTTTACCATTCAAATTCTTCCTAAAAACCATATTTTGTAAAATTTGGTATAAAATTTAATTGGTAATTCAGAAATTTACATTGGCACATTTTTTTTACCTTGCACCAAGGAAAATTCAACTAGACAAACTTCTCAGTTTATGGCTCCTATTTCCCTTCCCCTTTCATTCTGTGAAAGAGGGGAAAAGTATTGTTTTTTTTTTTTCTTTCTTGTACATAATTTTACTTCATGTCATATTTTTTAATCCCAATTGTTATTTTTATATTTGCTTTTCTGCTTAGAAATCCATTTTAATTGTTTGACTGATTTCATTTAAGAATTTAATTTTCATTATTTCAGTGTGGTTGAATTATAATTTTTCAAATAGTTATTTTAAAAATCTCTATTTATTCATTCACATTATGTACTTTATTCATGTGTTTATTTATATACTTTTCTTCTTAATTTGATTTTTATTTATTTGAATAGTTTTTCTTTCGAACAAATACTTTGCCATCCATTTGTTCATCATGATGCTTTTGAAAACTTTCATTCTACATTAAAAGAGAAAATACCATAAATGATGCTTAATATGCCTTCCAATAAAGCTATCCAGAAATGATATATAAAATTGGAAAGTTGTAGTATCTACATCTCAATTTTGAATGATATGCATACAAACAATTTATGGTTTTATGAATAATTTTATGATCCATAATTGACTGCGTTCAAATTTTTCATTTTTTAAATTGCAAAAATCAAATAGCGTAGCATAAAAAAAGACTATATTTCTTTCAAATAAATATTTAATTTTTTAATGCCTGATACTTTTTTTTTTTTTTTCTTATTGGCTTATTGCCTCAAGAAAGCTTTCATGCCATAATGGTTTTCTTGAGGCATTTTGCAGATAATTCTACAATCACTTTCTCTTTTTTATTCCCAATATGCCATACTCAATTTCGAAATGCTTGTTTCCTGCGACATTCTTATGAGCAAAGGTACCGCCTTCTATTTCATCTGGTCAGAGTAAAATAATGAGGTCATTTTGTCCATGATAATAATGTCTTTAGAGGATAGGCATTTTGAAGACATAAGATAAAAGAAAAGACTAGTTTCAACAACACTAAGCACATTTTTAGCTGAGTCACCCTTCGTGGTGTTGTTTCTTCCGTCTTTTTCACTGGTACAGGCCTATTTGATGCACTGTCTATGATTATCTGATGATGCAGTTTTCTGCAAACTGATGATGACCTTTCTTTTAATTTCCTTCTTTCTTTGTCCCCCCCCTTTTTTGTTAGTTTACAGTATTTACATAAGAATGTTCTTTTTCTTTTCTTTTTTTTTTTAAAGTTATATTTCCACACATTTTTTATTCTTATAAAATTCTTTTAAAACTTTAGTGATATCTTTCAGGGAGACTACTTCTCATTTTCTGCATATTTCAATGCAAAGTAAGTGTAAAGTAAAACCCAAAGGACTGTAGTTGAGTTAAAATACACTTACCAAATGATAGAGGAATAAAGCATTTTCCAAACTTTTTTTGTCAACAGATTCCAGTTTTACAGTGTAATTCAAGCATGACATGCTCCAAAAATTTTTATTTACAAACAGATACTGTTGTTACATATTCAGAATTTAATTCTAAAGTGACTAGACTCCTACAAAAGTCAAAAAAGTTTTTGCAATAAACAATCAGTGAATACAAACTTCAGTTAAAACCTATTCGCTATGAACTACTTTCTGTTACTCTTTCAGAATGCAACATGCAACGGATAAAAAATATCCAGTTGTATAACTTGTAAGCAAGAAATAATACACAGTGTTTAATTAAAATCAAAACTCTTGTTATCCCAAACATTGCTGAAGCCATAATTTCCCCCTCCAGATAAAAAAGTATCAGAATTTATAGCTAATCATAAATTCTGACTCACTCATGCAAGGGAGATAGATATTTGAATGCTGAAATCCTAACAGGATCCAATATATTTTGGAAATTCATCTTAGACGAAAAAAATCGCCATAAATAAACATTTAGGTGTGATAAAAACTGCCTTTGGATGGTTCAAAATCTGGAAAAGAGAAAGCTTGTTTACAAAATATTGTCATTATGAAAAATGCGATAATGAATGACCTAAGAGTATTTTAGGAATTAGACTTTTGGGAATTAGACTATTGATATTTCAGAAGAAAATGTAGAATTCTCTGTTAAATATAAACAAATAATTAATGAATTAGAGAACTCATTATCCTTTAATAAGGGTAGATATCAATCTAAATTCCTTTGGAAATCTAACCCTGATGAACTAAATAATAAATGTCCTATTGCAGAGACCCATTTTATGAGATACATTGGATAAGGATGTAGGAATGTGTAAAGAATATACAAAAATTATTGAACAGCTCGAAGGCAGAATTGTTGAAGTACAGGGTGATCAAAAAGTCAGTATAAATTTGAAAACTTAATAAATCACGGAATAATGTAGATAGAGAGGTAAAAATTGACACACATACTTAGAATGACATGGGGTTTTAGTACAAAAGCAATAATTAGAAAAGCAACAATCTGATCAGAAAAGCAATAATTAGCATAACAAATTAAGACAAAGCAACGATGATGTTCTTTACAGGAAATGCTCAATATGTTCACCATCATTCCTCAACAATAGCTGTAGTCGAGGAATCATGTTGAGAACAGCACTGTAAAGCATGTCCGGAGTTATGGTGAGGCATTGGCGTCGGATGTTGTCTTTCAGCATCCCTAGAGATGTCGGTCGATCACGATACACTTGCGACTTCAGGTAACCCCAAAGCCAATAATCGCACGGACTGAGGTCTGGGGACCTGGGAGGCCAAGCATGACGAAAGTGGCGGCTGAGCACACGATCATCACCAAACGACGCGCAAGAGATCTTTCACGCGTCTAGCAATATGGGGTGGAGCATCCTGCATAAAAATCGTACGTTCCAGCAGGTGTTTATCAGCCAGGCTGGGGACGATGCGATTCTGTAACATATCGGCGTACCTCTCACCCGTCACGGTAGCAGTTACAAAACCAGAATCACGCATTTCCTCGAAGAAAAAAGGCCCGATAACAGTAGATGTGGTAAATCCAACTCATACCGTGACTTTCTAGTCGTGCAATGGAGTTTCCACGACAGTTCTAGGATTTTCGGTAGTCCAAATTCTGCAGTTGTGGGCGTTGACAGACCCTCGGAGCGTGAAATGAGCTTCATCGGTCCACAACACGTTACTCAACCAATCGTCATCTTCCGCCATCTTTTGAAATGCCCACACCGCAAATGCCATCCGCTTCACTAAATCACCAGGTAACAGTTCATGATGCCGATGGATTTTGTAAGGATAGCATCGAAGGGTACGCCTGAGTGCCAACCAAACAGTAGTGTATGGAATGCTGGTGCGACGTGCGACTGCACTAGCGCTGATTTCCCCGTTCATAGACGAACCCGCTACAGTCTGCATTTCTTCCTGAACTGTCTCAGCAGCATTACGCCTTGTGCTCGGTCGGCCACTACGGGGTCTATCTTGTAAACTACCAGTGGCCTCAAACTTCGAAATCATTCTCGCCGGATTTGTCAACGCATCTGCATTTGTCAACGGACCTTTACCCGTTCGAATCCCCTTCCTATGGCGATAGGATCGTAACGCTGAACCAGCACATTCCCCATTCTGATAATACAGCTTCACTAAAAGCGCCTTTTCAGGTAACGTCAACATGCTGCGACTGCTGGTGCATCTGATTCTCTCTCTCATTACAGCTCCTTTTATACACGATTTTCATGCGCAGTCACTGACGTTTTGCTGTCCAGCGCCATCTGTCGGACATTTTTTTAACTTTTTTTTGGTTCTAATAAAACCCCATGTCATTCTAAGTATGTGTGTCAATTTTTACCTCTCTATCTACATTATTCCGTGAGTTATTAAGTTTTCAAATTTATACTGACTTTTTGATCACCTGGTATATCAAAATAAAGATCACGAATCAGATTATTTTATGCCTCATAAAGCAGTGATAAGATTAAATAAAGAAACCTCTCATGTTAGAATTGTTTTTGATGCATCACGTAAATTAAAAAATTCTAAATCCTTAAATGATTTGCTACAGGATAGACCTAATTTAAATCCCAACATATTAGAAGTCATTGTTAAATTTTGAGAACATAATATCGCTTTTCCCGCTAATACAGAATAGGCATTTTTAATGATAAGTGTTGTTGAGGAAGATCACAAATATTTAAAATTTCTTTAGTTTTAGAATGACAATTGTGAATTGCTCAAAATTATGAACATGACATGCTTATCATTTGGTATTATTACCAGTCTATTCATTTTAGTAGCTACAATACAATATCATATTAAAAGATAAATCACTAAAAAACCTGAAAGTTATGAAATTTTGAATTTGTTTTTATATCTCGATGACTTATATTATGGAGCAAACACAGTAGAAAAAGCATACCAAACGTCAGCTGATGCAGTTACCATTTTAAAAGCATGCAAGTATAAATCTACATAAATTTAATTCAAATTAAAGTTAAAAGACATGTGGGTTAAAAACAGTTTATCAATGAATGATTCCTTTGCACAAATTTTAGGCCTTGATTGGGATACAGAAAATAATACTATTAAACTAGATTTAAAATCTTTAGAATAACCTTCAGCTAGCTATATGTGTTAACAGCCGATAGATGGCATTGTAAAACAAAAGCCGCCGATAGGGGGCGTACGATAGCAATCGAGAATCGGGAAGCGAGAGAATGTAATTGAGATTAAGAATGTTCCGTAATGATATGTATATATGTATATATTTACTGCAATAAAAAAGAAATTATAAAATGCAAGAGGTATCCCGATTGAATGAAAAGTGAAAGCTCAACTTACCCTAGCCATCCTGGGATTAATAACGGAGATTAAAGTTAACATTTCAGAAGTGGGATTATTAATGCAAGCACGCATTGAATAATGACCTCGCGTACCATGAGCGTGGAAGAAGGGGTAAGTTTCGTTTCTTTAAAAAAATTTGAATGCATGTGAACTTGTAGAATAATTCTAACAGAGTATAGAATTTAGAAGTATAGAATTATATTATTAGTTAATATTATGGATGAGAATACAAAGAAAGCTTTAGATAAAGCAAAAACGAAACGTAAAACTCTAAGAAGGTTAACAACACAAGTAATTAAGAGAATATCGGAATTATTGGAACAGGACATTGTCGATACAAAATCATTAGAAGAATGTGAGATGAATCTACAAGAAAAAGCAGATCAGATATTTAAGTTAGATCTAGAAATTGAAAATTTAATTCCTGAAGTATCTGATCTCGAAACAGAAGTCGAGAATAATCAGGAATACAGAGAACGTATCATCTACGCGAAATCGAAAGTCAAGAATTATCTCCAGAATTCAGATAGAAATAAGGCAGATTTGTCGTTGAAGAATAATTCTTCACTTATTTCGAGTAGTGAACCAGACAAACCGAGAATAAATTTGCCGAAACTTCATATAGAACCGTTTGAGGGTAATTTAGAGAAGTTTCAGGAATTTTGGTCACAGTTTGATAATGCGATTCACAGTAACGAACGCTTATCTAAAGTAGATAAATATAATTATCTTAAAGCTTTCTTGAAAGGACCAGCCTTAACCAGTATTCAAGGACTATTAATATCGGAAAATAATTATGATTTAGCAGTTGAGTTGCTTAAAGAAAGGTACGGAAAAAAAGAAATTATTGTAAGAGCTCATATTAACAATTTGTTAAATTTAAGTGCAGTAAAATCGGCATCGTATTTGAAACAGTTAAGGGAATTATACGATACGATAGAAATCCAAGTACGGGGTTTACAAACTCTTGGTGTCGAACTGAATTCATATGGAAGTTTGTTGTTTCCATTACTAACCAAACTTATTCCAGATTCCATTGTGCTAGAGTTTTATAGACAGCATGAAAACGATGATTCTTGGAATGTAACAGAATTATTAAAGTTTCTTAGAAGAGAAATAGAAACGCGAGAACGAACATTTTTGTTTCGTCAAACAAGGGAAAATAATGAATCAGTTAAAAGCATAGACTATAAACTGTCAACTAATAAATTTTCGGAAAAGGGGAATAGATTCCAGAAGTTTAAAGGAAAGCAACAGGATTCGTTTCCTAACGCAACCGCACTGAGCACATTCCAGAAAGTTTGCATTTTTTGCGATAATTCTGAACACAGTTCTGAAAATTGTGATAAGGAACGCGAACAGAAATTAGAAAGTCTAAAACGAAATGCAAGATGTTTTTTATGCCTGCGAAAAAACCACATGGCCCGTTTATGTAAATTAAAAGAGCGCTGCTTGACATGTAATCGTAAACATTCTAGCTTGATTTGTGACGCCAAATGCCTCCCGCGTCAGACAGAGAGTCGCGAAGGAATGACGTATGACAAAATGAAAGATCAAAATAGTGTTGCAATGAATCATGATGGATTATCTGACGTTTCAACATATTTGAAGAAAGCAATAATTAACGACAGTGAACCGATTGAATGTTTGGTGGATACTGGAAGCGCTGTTAGTCTATTAAGATTTTCGGTATTTTCGAAATTACGATTGCCATTGCAACCGGAAACAAAAAAATTGTTTGGAATCGGGAGTGTAAATCACGCATGTACAACAACGTTGGGAAAAGTTCATGTTTCAATTCGAATCGACGAAATCCAAACAACCGCGAATTTGTTTATCGTACATGATGAAGTTCAGCCGTATGACCTAATTATTGGGAGAGATATTTTAAACGATCAAATGTTGGCTTATGGGAAAATAGGGGATTCGTTTAACATATGGTATGCTAGTAAAATTCCATTCGCACAATTGATGAACGAAACGGAGCGTAAGCACATTAAGTTATATTCTGAGGAACCAATAGAAATAAAAAGTAACACGATAAACTTTGTACGTTCTGTAACCCCAGATATAAATAATGGATTAATCTTATTTCAAAACAAGCATGGAAGTCCGGATTCAGTAATGGAGGTTACAAATGGTAGGGTAACAGTCCCAGTTATGAACATAGGACACAATAACATCAGATTAAAAGGAAATCAGTGTATCAGCAGGGTAATAGATATAACAGAAGATTTTGAATTAAAGAAAACAGACAATCCTAACATAAAAGATGATGAAGTACAAAACCATGTATTTTCCATTTCTCAAAATATTCGCCGAATAAAAATAGATGATATAAAATTTGACGAGGCAACTACAGATAGTGAAAGAACTGATATCTTAAAATTAGTAAATGAATTTAATTGCTTTGCTGCTCTTAATCTAAATGAATTAGGTTGCACGGACGTAATAAAAATGGACATCAAAGAAATTGACGGGAGTAAGCCTGTGTCTTCTCGCCCGTACAAAACGAATGCAGCTGAACGTAACGCAATAAAAGAAATTGTTAAGGAATGGAAAGACAATGGGATAGTTTCTGAAACTAGATCGCCTTACGCTAGTCCAGTGTTACTAGTAAAGAAGAAAACAGGGGAATATAGACTAGTAATTGATTACCGCAGACTTAATAATCAGACGATAAAGGATAAGTTCCCTTTGCCTCGAATAGATGATCTTTTAGAATATTTAGGAGGATGTAAAATTTTCACTACTCTCGATTTAGCCCACCGCTATTTGCAAATACCGTTAAGTGAAGAAGCCAAATTAAAGACGGCGTTCATTACTCCAGATGAAACAGGACAGTTCGAAAGGATGACATTTGGGTTAGTAAATGCTCCTGCTGAGTTTCAGCGACTAATGTCGTATGTCCTAGGCCCCTTGTTGAATACTAAGGTGTTGTGTTATATGGATGATATACTTATTCCTGCAAAATCTTGGGAAGAGATGATTTTCAAATTAAAGGAGGTATTAGATTGCCTAAGAAAAGCAAATTTAACCCTGAAATTATCTAAATGTGAATTTGGGAAGAGAGAAGTAGATTTCTTGGGTTTTATTATAAACGAAGATGGTATCAGACCGGGCTCTAGAAAAATAAAAGCCATAACAGAATTTCCAGAACCAAAGAATGTACACGAAGTGAGAAGATTTTTGGGCCTGACTGGATTTTTCAGACGATTTGTGCCGAAGTACGCATTAAAAAGCGAACCATTGACCAGATTGACAAAGAAGAATCGATACTTTGAGTGGAAGCAAGAACAAAAGAAGTCGTTCGAACTATTGAAGAAACAACTGACTGATAAGCCCATATTAGCTCACTATCAACCGCATGCCGATACTGAAGTCCATTGTGATGCGAGTGCAGAAGGTTTGAGTGGAATCCTAATCCAACGTGATGAAGATGGAAAATGGCATCTTGTTTATTGCGTCAGTAAGAAAACAACAGAAGCAGAGAGAAAGTATCATTCCAGCAAATTGGAGTTAATGGCCATCGTGTGGACGTTGGACAGGTTAAGACAATTCTTAATCGGTATAAGATTTACAATTATTACTGATTGCCAAGCTCTTATATATATGAATGCGAAGAAGACTACAAATCCACAGATAGCCCGTTGGTGTAGTTTGATTCAAGAATACGATTTTGAGATAAAGCATAGGCCAGGAAAAAGACTGTCCCATATTGATGCTTTGAGCAGAGGTCCGGTAGCGGAAGCTGATGACACGATGACGAGGATAGCTGAAAATTTTGAAGTTTGCCAGTCCCTAACCGAAGAAGAGCAAATACTAATGATACAACATGCTGACAAAGACCTGAAAAGAATTATCGAAATTATCAAGAA
>KK120979.1:68747-84595 GCA_000611955.2 Stegodyphus mimosarum | reverse complement strand
AAAATGTGTTAATTATAAAACTGATTTGTATTCAGAACAATCGAGGACGATTGCTAGGTCAGAATGACCGAGTGTTAACAGCCGATAGATGGCATTGTAAAACAAAAGCCGCCGATATGGGGCGTACGATAGCAATCGAGAATCGGGAAGCGAGAGAATGTAACTGAGATTAAGAATGTTCCGTAATGATATGTATATATGTATATATTTACTGCAATAAAAAAGAAATTATAAAATGCAAGAGGTATCCCGATTGAATGAAAAGTGAAAACTCAACTTACCCTAGCCATCCTGGGATTAATAACGGAGATTAAAGCTAACATATGTTATATACTAAACAAACAATGTTACAAATTAAAGCTAAAATTTATGATCCAGTTGGATTTATATCCTCGTTCATGATTAGAATTAAAATTCTGCTACAACAGATATAGATAAAAGGTCTTGATTGGGACGAAGAGCTTCCAAATGATACTGAAACTGAATTTAAAAGGTGGCTTGATGAAATAATTCATTTGCGAGGAATATCGATAGAGAAAATACTTTCAAAATGTTGATAAGCAAAGCAGTGACATTTCCATATACATATTCTGTGATGCATGTTATAATGCATATGGAAGTGCAGCATATTTCAGATATACAAATAACTCTGGTGAAATCAAAACGAGTTTCATTTTATCAAGGACCAGGATACCTTCTCTTAAAATTGTAACATTACCCTGATTAGAATTTTTGGGAGCAGTTTCAAAATATCTAATTAAATTATTTAATCATATTTGTCAACAGATATACTTGTGGACAGATTCGCAAATTGTATTACACTGGTAAGGAAAATTCCATAGATGTATTAACCACAGGTTTAACTGTAAATTCTGTGAAGACTTCTTCACTTTGTTGGTTTGGACCAGAATGGTTACAAAACCAGTGCATAAATTGGGCAGTTCAACAGAATTTTCAGATAGGAAAAGATAAACAACAAAACACCATAATAAAATATGTATTTACGACATTGTTGTGAAAAGAGACAATCAACTATTTAGATATAAGAAAATTCAGTAATGTGTTGAAATTTCTCAGAATTGTGGTATGGATTAAACGTTTCGTTGCTAAAGCAAGAAAACTGCCTGCTAGGCACATTAAGTGCTGCTGAAATTCAAGATGCTGAAATATTTTGTGTTTGTAAAGCTCAGACAGATTTCTTCACACCTGAAATTAGGGCTCTTCAAACTAACAAGTCAATTTCTCCAAGTTCTAATAAATTCAGCTTAGCACTGTTTCTTGATGAAAACCAAATTCTTTGAATTGAGGGAAAACTAGAAAAAACCAAGTATACAATTGATGAAAAACATCCAGTTCTTCTTCCTAGAAATTTCAAATTTACTAAACTAATTGGAAAAAGACAACATAAGTATGTTCTACACACAGCAATTGCAGCAACTTTAACCAAACTATGACAGAAATTTTGGGTTCCTCAAGGCCGCTAACTGGTAACTTCAGAAACTGTCTGATATGTTGAAAATATGCATTAAAACCAGTGAAACAAATGACAGCTCAGTTACCTAAAGAGCGATTGCAGAAATACCACCTTTTCTATGCTTCCAGTGTAGATTTCACAGGCCCTGTTTAAGTCTGTAAATGGAAAATTCATTTATCATATAGTTTACATTCGCTGTTATATGAGCGTTGCATCTACAGCTCATTTCTAATAGGTCTGCAAATAAATTCATTTTGGCTTTCCGACATTTCATCTTGAGGAGAGGGAACAGTCGCACCTTTTATTCAGACAATGCAAAGACTTTCAAATATGCTGACAAAGATTTTCAGTATTTTTACTGTAAATCATAATTAAATAATTAAAGCATAATTAAAAGAGTAGACTTTCTAAACTTTCTAGCAACTGAAGGCTTGGCTTGGAAGTTTATCCTGGAGCTTATACCATGGTGGGGAAGATTTTACAAATGCCTTATAAAAAGATTAGTATGCTATTATTTACTATTGATTGGACATAAAGCTGAAAACCCATACAACTTTGCTGAGATCCTGAATACTTTTCCAAAAAGAAAAAGCAAATAAAATGAAAATAATATCAGACAACACTCATAAAACAGATTTGGAAAAAAATGAAAAAATCATTATCTTCTTGATTTAAGAAAAGCTCATTTCTTCGTGTACGTCTGAAACTAAGAAATATCTTAAAACTGGTGATATAAGTTTACTTGAAGGAACAACTAAATCCAAGTTCTTCTGGGATTTAGGTTGAATATTCAAGTTTTGAAAGGACGTGATGGTATTGTACGATCATGTATGATGAGAACTAAAAAAGGAGACCTCAACAGGCTAGTGCAATTGAAATATCCCCTTCCACTATCAGACTGAAAATGAACTAATTTTCATAACTTTTATTTTATGTTCTTATATTTCATGTTTACTTGCATTACTTTTAGTTAATTAGTTGAGTTATTACTAATAATTTACTGCTGTATTCAATTTGATATTTACATATGCTGTTAACTATGTTTGTTAATTTTATAGAGTTTTCCTTTTTCTCTTATGTTTACATGAGGCAAATGTGCTTGATACTGATATGCAAGTTGCTTTCTTACTTTTGAATTTATTTGTATGCTGAAATAGTGATAATTTTTGCAAATCAGGTGGGGAGTATTGAAAAATCCCAGAAACGATTGATTTGTATCACCATGAGAAGGCACTCTCTTCTTTAAAGAAAAAGAATGTTTAGTTTTATTTACGATGTTGAAGTGTAAAGAACCACCAATGGCTTTCGAACGTGTTTTGAAATGATTATTTTATAAAGTATTAGCTTCTATTAATATTACATGTATGTATGATTAGCTCTCTCTCTCGTGAAGTTAAAGTAATAATATTTTTTTTACTTGTTCTAAAAAACTAAATATATCTAGGATGCAAAGAAGTTGCTAATCCTACTCCTATAATAATTTCGGTATAGAGATTAACTCCAGAAAAATACATATATGATATACTGTGTGTTCAGATTTATGTTACCAATTTTTTATATATGTATACAATTTTAATGACATAATATGTAAATCATAGTATCTGTTGTAAAATGTAACACGAAATGCTCAAGAATGACAAACTCCGCTGGAAAAATAAGATTACAAAGTCAGGCCCATTTAACATTGAGGAAACTAGTGATAGTTTTTCCAACTAACTGTAACTGGTCCAATTTGTATGTAACTTTGTAACTGTGTATGCCTTCCAGCAATTTCGAGACATTGAAGCTACTGAAAATTTCTTGGCCTGGGGAAAATTATATAACACTGGAGACAGCATCAATTTTCAGTTTAGTTCAGAGTATTGAGACACTTCCATGTGAGCTTCACTTCTTAGATGAGCTTTGCAATGTTTAATGGTCTTAAAAGTTTGAAGTGGTAACTACTGATTGTGCTCTGTCATACTGAGAAGAGCTGTATGAGCAGTTTTTTAAAAAGTTCCATAACTGTAAAGTGTTTCTTTTGGAAAAATAAATTTTATCAAGCTAACATCGGTTCTGTGTGCATTTAATCCATCATGAGCCCGTACATACATAATAATAATTCTTTTAAATTGTTCATTTCTATTACCTTTATTAAAAAAGAAATCCCTTCTGTAGAAGCTTGTTCATATGGCAAGAATAGATTAATTTTCACAATTTTCCATACTTTTGATAGGGAAAAATAACATGCAAAATATAGTAATAGAACTGAATAAATAAAAAGACAATTGGTATCAAAAGCAGAAAAGTACTTCATTATTACAGCCCCCGATATTTCAATGGTACAATCAGTCTTCTTGTTAGCCTATTAAGTTAAAGTAGCAAACCCATTCATAGCTGTAGGCAAACTGAAGCCAAATAATCGGCAGTCTTAACCTTAGTCACTAACAATCAGTTCGACATGAGAAAAATTCCAAGTAGAATGCATGTTTTGTCGTAGTCAAATAATGCGACAGCTCTTGCTGCTGTTTAAATAATAGAGGTCACAAGTATTACCGTAGAAAATTCAGAAAACATAGTTTTCACTGCTTTTTCTGAAAATTCCTGAATAAACATGAGAAACCCATCAGAATATTACTGTAAAATAGTCTATTCTGTATTAATGCCAGCAATACATTTTTCCTTTTGTTACAGGTTTGTAACTGCACTTTTAGCTATTAAAATACGTACCAACTTTTTTAGAGTAAAAAACAGATTTTTTTTTAAACAATTTAGAAAAAAACAAAAGAATTTTACACAGAAAGCTAACACATTTCCGAATATTTTGAAAGAGTTACAGAGGAAAAGACATTTAAAAAACTGGGTATATTAAATGAAGTTTTACATACTTACAATAGTATTTTAGCTTTTGTTAAAAAGTAATTCAAGTCTTTTTTAATACTCATCTTGTTTAAATTTCAGAATCAAGCTATTAAAAAATTGTCCGAATGATAGGTAAAGACAGTTTAAAATGTGATAGATGAATATAAATATTTTATGTTAATAATATGGCTCTCAAAAATTTAATTTAAATATGCCATTGTTATTGTTAAAAAAATTGTCATGAGATTCACAAATCACCTAATTAAAATGTTCTATGCAAACTGATTTTAAAATTGCCAAACTTGACAATGTACACTAAAGAATTCATATCACAGAAAGGGGGAAGGTCATTAGTTGAAATACACAGAATGAATTCAAACAGATCCCTCAATTTCTGCACTTTAAATATAATCCTAATAATCTATTTTTCATTCATTTCTTGAAAGCATTCTGTCCTTTTGAGTAATGAAATTCTACAAATGTATGCTTGAAATTAAAATAACTGAAAACCAAAACATTAACCTAACTACACAACCATAATGGTTTGCATGCAAAAAGGCACGATTAATTTGCATCACACATATGTGATTAGATAATCACAACTGAGCCACTTCTCTTCTTTAAAGAAAAAGAATGTGAGACGGCACTTCTCTTCCTTAAAGAAAGTTTAGTTTTATTTACGATTTTTATTATTTTATTTTTTAATTTTCATTTTATAAAGTATTAGCTTCTATTAATATTATGTATGATTAGCTCTCTCTCATGAAGTAATAATAATTTTTTTACTTGTTCTAAAAAACTAAATGTATCTAGGATGCAAAGAAGTTGCTAATCCTACTTTATAATAATTTCAGTATAGAGATTAACTCCAGAAAAATACATATATGATATAATGTGCGTTCAGATTTATGTTACTAATTTTTTATACATGTATACAATTTTAGTGACATTATATGTAAATCATAGTATCTGTTGTAAAATGTAACACGAAATGCTCAAGAATGACAAACTCTGCTGGAAAAATAAGATTACAAAGTCAGGCCCATTTAACATTGAGGAAACTAGTGATAGTTTTTCCAACTAACTGTAACTGGTCCGATTGTATGTAACTTTGTAACTGTGTATGCCTTCCAGCAATTTTGAGAAATTGAAGCTACTGGAAATTTCTTGGCCTGGGGAAAACTATATAAAACTGGAGACAGCATCAATTTTCACTTTAGTTCAAAGTATTGAGACACCTCCATGTGAGCTTCACTTTTTAGATGAGCTTTGCAATATTTAATGGTCTTAAAAGTCTGATGTTGAATCTTAGAGTTTGACTGCCAATATTTTAATAGTTATATCAGTAGCATCACAAAATTAAAGATTTACAAACTTGTGAAACTTGAATTTTATTATGGATTTAAGAAATTTAAAATTTTATTACAGGTGATCTCCAATCTTTGCAAAACCTATAAATAAATTTATTTGCAAACCATATTTACAGACTTATTTACACATAAGCTTGTCAGATCATTTGTGACCGAGGGACCACATACTGAATACGAATGCTAAACAGAATGAGAATATAACACTATTCATGGGAAAAACTACAAATACATATTACTAATCTTAAAATATGCTCAAATGTGACATTGAATATTATGAAAATCTCATCAATAATCAAAATTATTTGACTAATGCAACATTCCAAGCTTTCTGGAGACCGTGATTTGCTTGTGTAAGCAAGAAATTTCAAGGAACTACATACAAAATAAATAAATAAAATTATATGAAGTGGATATAAGTTTCTGATTATTATTTAAAGAAATGGCAGCCTAAGTATTAACCCAAAAGGCACCAATTATTTCAAATTCTTCGCAAACATACAATATATTTGTCTTGTGCTCTTTTCATCAAACTTTTCCAAGAAAACACAATTTATTATATTATTAAATACTATTTCTCACAAAACATTCACTTGAAACAATCTATATCACAACTCAGATGGCTCACATGTAAATATACATACACTAACAATGGATAAAAATATTTATTTCGTGGAAATCATCATCACCTCATCCTGAATATCACTGCTATGTATTTCACAATGCTCAAGATTACTTGAAAACAAAATGCTATGCTTCTATGTACAGTACAGAAATAGAATATAACACACAATACAGAAATACAATATAGAATAGAAAAATATGCGATTCTTTGGTATGATTATCATATAAATTTTAAGCAAATTTTAAAGAAACTTAAAATATAATTATTTGAAAATGCAACTTACTTGTACAGCTTTCATTTCAGCAAGTGGTCTAGATAAAAACTTTGTAGGCCTATGAGGTGCTATTAATTCTAAGTCATCATATGTTACACGCCTAAAGAAACAAAATCATTGAAAAAATCATAGATAAAGTATATTATAGTTTAACATATATTCAAATAAAACAATTATAGTCTCCATGCATTTTACTTTCATGACGAGATCGAGTTACAATCCAGAATTTGGAAAATGTTGATTTAGATTATGTACACTCGATATTATTATTATACCACTAAGTCAGCATAAATGCTGGATTCTATCGACTAGAAAAGTTTGTGATATGCTTTATTTCTCTATCATTTGGCAAGCACTGACCATTTTCATGTATAAAATTCAGCTGGAACAGAAATCCAGGGATTCTTTCACAAATCGGTTCTTTTGTGAACCTAACAAGTTTTCTACAATGTACATTTAGAAAGCTCTATTTTGTTGGCATAGTGATAGAAAAGCTGGCTACCTTAGCCTTGGACTTTGAGTTCAAATCCCGGATATAGATGGCAGTAAGCATTAAGTGTCTTTGCAGAAAGTCCTTGAGAGGTTGATGATAAAGGAAGTCGAGTGGAAGATCCCTGGATCTGTCTTGTGGGGTGTTCTCCAAAACTGGGATGGAATTCCCTATTTCTATTGGATGTAATTCAGTCAGCCCCTGAGATACACAATTAACAACAGTTTTGGTGATTAGATAGCTAAATAACTGATGGATTTGGTCATTTCCAATGAATGGATTAAGTATCCAGAAAGCACAAATATTTGATAATTGAATATATACTTCCTCTCTCAAAAACATATTTATTACTTATGGAGCAATACTAATAAAACATATTAACTATATTTACAAAATCCAGGAATATATAGAGAATGCAAGATATTTTCTAGGACATATTCTCCACTGAAATGTGGAACTGTCCTGTACAATCTGGAAAATCTGGTCACTTTAGATGGAGCTTAGTGACTTGGTCAGCAAACAAAACTTCTGCATGTGGGTATTGAAAATCCTCAAATTATTAAGGCAGCTGAATGCACTCTAACAATGTAACAGTATACTGTCCTCTATCTGCTACAGAGATTCTGAAACCCCTTTCTCTTCGAAACCATCTTTACTTAAAAATCCTCTCTACATAAATTCTAAGGAAGGAATTACTAAAGCATTTGCCTTTTTGTATTAAATACTTAATAAAAAGAACCCCTTTAGTGCTTGATGTTGTGAATGGTTCCTAATTTAGGAAAGATATGACAAAACATTGTGGAATAATTGACGTCTCAAACTTTTAAACTAATACTTCAACAGTACAGTTCCTGCCCTCAGTTATTCCAGATTTCTTGGTGAGGAAATAGGTCGCTACTGAATTCTCTTAACCTAAATTTCTGTGGCTTTTTCTCTAGGGAATACCTTAAAACATAGTATACTTTTTCAGTCTCACTATCTCAAAACAGCTTAAAACTGCCATCAAAAATGAAATCTTACATCTTAGTTGTCTATTATCTCAAATCTACAATTAGCAATTATGAAAAACAATCGCAAAAAGTAATCAAATTCAGTGGTTCTCATATTAAGCATGATGTATAATAAAATGACTGCCTTCTACCCTTTCAGAAAAATGTATTCTTTCTGCATTTTATCATTAAAGGTTTTCCCTTTTCCTTTTTTTCTCTATTTTCTAGGCCAGGGGGTAATAAGGTTTTTAGGGGGAGTGAGGAGATACCAGCAATTCATTTTACAATATCTTACAACTGATAAATGGAATTTTTGAGTGTGAATGTGACAGCTTTTAATTAAGACAAGGGAGTTACCACTTTCTACAAATTAAATGTGTTGCCAAACTATGTGATTTAGCACCAATAACGGATAAACATGATTTTGCAACAATTTAAGATCTTACATTTTGGTTTAGACAACTCCGAGTAATTCTCAATAAGTTAATTTGGGTTTTGTAAAAAAGACTAATTGTTATTTTGCTGTTTCCCATCACATTTTGGGTTATTTATATCTTAGATGCATAACTTCGATCCTGATTATCTAACTAAATAGATCAAACCTTTACTGGAATGACTAGCATATGTTTAGCAAGATCTTAGCTGACTTGGGAAAGATATTTTTATAAAATAATTACCAATGATCAGAAAATTTTAAAACTGAATAAAAACACATTTTCCCATAAAGAACATAAGAAATGAATAACATAAGAAACATAAGAAATGAATAAACAATTCGTAAATTTCCATTTATTAGTACATTTTCAGTCTAATAAAGGTTCACAAATAAAATTTAAAATCATACCCTGTATCCGCATGAAGAAAGCCTGCTAACTGAAAGAGGACATCTACTTCTAGAGGGGTGATCTGGGACATTTGCTGTGCTGCATACAGAAACTCTTCTGCAGAAATAAAACAATATCTAAAAATACTTAAATATACACTCACATCTAAGCTATAATAATAAATTTGCCTATGAAATCTCAGTGATTCATGTAAAATAAATAGTTTATCATTTTGAATGTCAAACTCTTAACTGATTCTCAGTCAAATCACTCAACTCATAATTCTGAGATTCATCACTCAAATATCAAAGAGAGCTCAATTCTATAAGTTCTCGCATTAAATACACTTTATTATTTATGGCAGTAAAAAAACACAAAAATTTAACTATTTGTGAGATGTTGCACCATTGCATATGCATGGTGAACCATCCCTATTAAAGCAAAAGCTAACTTTGTCTACAAACTTAGCTAATTTTCAGTTAGCTAACTTTGTCTACAAAAATAAATAAATCTTTTCAGCCACTGGAAATCAAATCTGAGGTGAGCTATTCCCCCAATTTTTGATGCCTTTATGCATTCTACCTCCACATATTTTTTCCTTAGTTATAAGAACTTCATACTTTTATAAATTTTTTAATCACAGCTTCAGAAACATTCAGCTTGAGACTTTTGGGAGAGGGGTATTTTGCAAATATTAGAATTGTGAAACACCAAGAACAATTAGAACAATAATTACAGTTAAAAGAAACATATTTATTTATTCATTTAAAACAGATACTGATAACTTAAATTAGATATAGGATTTAAACCAATAACGATAGCTAATCTGCATTTTATTCACTCTATAATATTCAGCAAGTTTTAGATTATTTGTAGTTTTTGATCTAGCTTCATTTATAAAAGGGTTTGGGGGAGAATAATAAGGAATAATTTTTAAATTATTTAAAATTTTGAAGTATGTAAGATAAAAATTTGCAAAACCTGAATGCATTTTGGCTTGATTTTAAAGCACGTATGATTTCCTAATTAATAATTAAAATAACAGTTTAATTCTGAGAAGTTATGACTTCCTAATTAATAATTAAAATAACAGTTTAATTCTGAGAAGTTATTTAGACATAAATGAAAATTGTCTAAATTTAAGAAATAATTATTCTGTTTACTTCATATGAATTTTAATTTAATGCTTACAGCTTAAACTCCTTAAGCTTAAAATATAACAGATTTGTTAATTACGTGGTACCTGATCTACTGATTGTATTTATTAGATAGTGCCACCAAAATTCGATTTTTAAATACAAAAAGATTATTCAATTAATTAATTTAAAAATCTACAAATTTTTAATTCGACTGAAATTCTTTCAGTTTTACAAAATAAAACCTGGACTGGCCCTTGAAAGGGCAATTTTTATAAACTGTTCCGCTGTATATGTATGAAACATGAAAATAAATAATTATGAATATATAAAAGAAAAGATTATCCATTAATTTAATAACACATTAAATTTTTAATTCCATTAGATTTCAACGCCTTCATGACTAGCATAAGTTTAAGCCAAGGAAAATATTTTTTCCTTTTTCCTTAAGCAACGTTTTCAGCTAAAAATCATTCGAAATATGCTATCATACGATATGCAAGAAACACACGCCTTCTTTTCATTGTAATGAAATAATTGAAATAAGGATGGTTCAGTGTAGAATTTGATTGCTATATCAAGTATACTACAGAAATAAATAACCCCGAGTTCGTCACATGCTCTGTTTATACACTGGAAGCGGACAGTGTAGGAGGGGGAGAGATTAGCTGCCTTCACAAGACTAGAACCACATTTCTGCAGTGGTTTGGTCAGAACTGTAAAAGTCCTGACAAAACTTGATTTGGGCTGTGTGTGTTGCTATAAGTTAAATAATCAAAGAGTTATCTTCTGGGGATTTGGCACCTTTGAAAGACTTCTGGAGGGAGGTGCTATTCATGTATAAGGCTACTTCAGTCACCTGGACCTCAGCCTTCTCCCCAAATGATGATTTGTGAAAATAAATTTTGTGCTTCACTTCAGGAATTACCTTCAGACATTCTGAAAGTCATACTGAAAAATTTCAATAATTGTCTGAAACACATAAATACTGGGGAAAATATGCAGAATCTGAAAGTGATTATTTAAAGGAAAAAATACTCTGTAAATCATTTAAGAGTCAAGAGTTTTTTTCTAAAATAAACAATATTAAGAATTTTTTAAATCTATCTTGCATGAGTTTCTATAGCAATGTACATCTATTTCCGATGACTTATGATGTTGTAATTACATGATGAATTTTGATGATACATAACATGTGATCTATCACTTTTGTTTAGTTTTTTATTTCTTAGATGGCACCAGTCATCATTATTGTTAAAATACTTCTACTATGTTTCTCCAAGATAACGTAGAAGCACTTGCCGTGTCATACTACCCACTGATTATATCACAGGTCTTCAGAGAAACCCCCCCTTTTTTAAGTATATTAGTAAAGGGAAAAAATTGTAATGAAATATGGATTGCATGCATAAATTTATTTCGAATTAAATGTGCACCCAGTAAAAAGGCCCGACTTACTCACTACCTGAAAGCAGTACAATAACTAACTAAAAGCCACAGATCACATACCACATTGTTACCTGATTTTCTGACATAAGATCCCTATCTTAACATTCAGCATTTTATGCATTCACCTAATATTAGCATTTTTTATGGTACATACGTAGATAATAAATTTATTTGTACTGGTTTCATCATGCAAAGCACATGATGGCTATCTGCCTAAGAGAGAGATGCCTGCATGAAGGCTTAGCTAAGGGAAACTGGCTTGCATCTAAATTACACATAGGGAAAACCACAAAAATGCGCATGCAATCAGCTCGTTTGCCTGGAATCGAATCCAAGACGAACTATCAACATTCAGTGACTTTACCACTTGTCTGCTAGTGGGTACTAACACATTTATTTTTATAACACATTATTTACTAATTTATTCTTGATAACTTTAACCAGTCCTATATTACAATTTTTAAATACTTAACAACAATTTCTAATGAAGTAATTACATCTCACATATCAGCAAGTATTTAACATTTCCTAGTACATTAACATATAAAAAAGAACTTTTTTTGGCTAATATTAACATATTTTCAACATCTTATATGCTTAAATACTTATAACCGAAGAAAAGCATAAAATTTAAGAGGAAGGAAAGTAGTATTGTTACCTTTTGTTACTTCCAAGGCAGTATTGTTTCTTGTAAAATTTAGATAAACTTTTTTTACTAATTCCATATTATTTAATAATGTATTAAAAGCCATAAAGTACGGAAAAGAAACCTGGTGACCGGCTGTGCCACCAGCTGCCTGAAAAGATATAACGCATCAGAAGACAGAAGCAAAATCCTCTGTTCAAATCTAATTTTAAATCTATAAAAAGGTACACGTGCACACTTTAGTAACATAATGATGTTAAAAAATTAGAAAGTGAAAACGGTACTTAAGTACTATTGCAACCATTTTGGCACAATATGGCAATTTTATATGGATGAAAATGTAAAAGTTACTGAGCATGTGCAAGTTGGTAGCTTTTGCACCTTCTTTTTGTTAGAAAGATTCTCAAACTATCGATATTTATGGCGAGTTTGGTAAACAATATCAACATTGGATAAGAAAACCTACTTTAGCATTTTAAAATATAAATTTGAATTATTAAATAATGATTATGTCATCCATTAAAAAAATAAAGCACATTCTTTGGAGCTTTCTGTAATTCTTTTTTTCATTATTCTTCTCCCAAAGTTCATTGTGATATGTTTTGACTTAAAAAAATCAGAGTTGTGGAGACTTGGCTTTGTGTGAGCTTCGGCAACAGCAGCTATTTAGAAAACACATTTCCTCGCTGCTCCCTTTAGAAACTTTTCAGCAAAATTCTGTATTACTACCGAAATTTTACCAATTTCTTCCGTTGCCAGGGAATTCCACAAGCTCATACCTTAAAATTAAGTTTAAGATAAAAACATCACGATTTGTGTATAAAAACTGTTGGAACTTGGAATACAACAAAATAGAACACATACGAACTTGACTGAAATTATTATTATAAGCATGGTTGCTGGTACGGCCGATGCTATTCGCACCAATATTAACCACGCATGCACACTGTGTTGTCAGATCCAGATATGTCATTTGAACTGAATCGAAAGAACGAATCCTAAGTACGCAAACTGCCTACGTCTATTGTAGCAAGGCCTGGCCTTGGTTGTAGTGAGTCTTCTTTTTTTTTTTAAAAAAAAAAAAGGCGAGTTACTATGTTGGTGTAGTTTATCATTTTTTAAATTTTTTGAAAGTTAGCTACTTTCAAAAGATTAGAAAGGGAAATGTGTTCCTTTATTTATGTATATATAAAAAAGGGCAGATTTTTGTATTTGCAATGTTTATCGTTTTCCTAAACGGTTGGAATAGTTTAAATGACTGGTTTGGGGGAGGACTAAGATCTTGTTTACATTTTTTTTTTACTTCTTACAATACATGTAGGTTCAAAGATGTGTTTTGCACAATCAAGTTTAACTTATTCCTCTTTTAAATTTTTCGTCTGAGAAAAGATAATAAAAATTAGACTGAGTATTCCTGCGTAGAAAATTTAAATGTGAAATAAATTAAAAGCGATAAAATCAACCATTAAATGAACAATTAATCATATAATACTGGTTATCAACAATTTTGTATGCTTGTTTAATTTTTCTATTGAAATACTCTTCATTTTCAATATACAAAATATATTTCAAAGAACTTAGAAAGAAACTTCAAAGAAAATATTAGTACAAACACATTAATAAATTAAATTTAAGTTAATAATAGGCTGTAATTTAAAAGACAAAAATAATTTAATGTAAGGGATTTAGATTGAAAAATTTGCACACACAAATGAATTATCAGATTTTATAAGGTTTTATTTCATAAATAACTTTGATTTTGAAATATGGCATTTGAACCTGTAAACATGTGTGGACACTGAAAAAGTGATGCATATATATTATAATTTTCAATAAGTTTCCTTACTGAATAATAAATTTTGACAGTTCTCTGCTATAAGACTAGGGTCTAAGTTTAATTTTAAAGAATTTAAGTAATTTCTGCAGCCTTTTTTGACAATACATTAAAGATCTAACTAATTACATGTTCTCACTTGCTATTAGAACCATCATTAAATTCCTATTTGATCTTATCTTTGTTTGAACATTATCATGTATATAGACTGTAATTGATAATTATTACTTGCAAATTATTCTCTTACATATTCACTATACATACTTTGTTGAATATTTATAGCGACACCATGTGTGTTGGACTTCATTAGCTAATTATTTTATTTGTTATAGATTATTTTACTACTTCATTTTAAGGTAGAATACTCCCTATTTGATTGCATTGCATTATATTTTGGAATCTAGCAGCACTATCTATATTTGTCAGGACTGAATGTTCGGTGCATATTCTTGGCAAACATCTTCGTGAACTCCTCAAGTCCTGATCTGGAACAGGGAGCTGAATGCAGCTACGTTCTGATGGTAGATACTGTGATTAAGTGGCTAAGAACTGCACTTGAAAGGGATTTAAAATCCTCTTTTATTAGATCACAATTATTTACAACCACTTCCCAACTCGGGAGGTGGATTTTTTGAACATAAACTGTTAATCAGCTTTATGTCAATAATTTGTGTTATAAATTAGTACTTAGAAAATTTGACTGTTTATTGCTCTAAAAGAAATTTGGAGTTTCTTTGAATGTCAATGTTCCCATTAACACACATTATTTTAAAACAATTAAACACATGAAATAGAACTCAGACAATACATTCTACAAATTAAATAATTTTTAATTAATTAATAAAAAGATTTCAAATCAATGTAATTTGCAACAAATGCCAGGTACAGTTTGGACAAAACCAATATTTGAGTGGTGGATAAATTACAATATTTTGACAAGTCCATTTATACCAATTAAGGTAGAAATCAGACTGAATACAATTATATTCTAAATCTTAACAGTCACAGCATTTCCACCCCATGCAAATGATTGCATTTTTTAATTGCTCAATTATCAAGAAAGAATCTGGTTGAAAAAACTTTCAAATAGATTCAATGTTTACTATTTTATCTCTCATACACTGCACAGGTATAATTTGTGGAATTACAGATACTTCACACTCTTCAATTAATTTGTCAGAAGCTGCTCATTTGGCAACTCTTGAATCCACAAAATAAATTAGTTCAATCTCAAGCTTTTCTTATCGGTCTTGTTTTCAAATGTATCATCTCGCACACGCACGATTTAAGGTTTCTTTTTTTATCTGCCCTCAGTTAAAACCAATAACAGTTTCAGTAACAATAACTAAAATTTAATTAACAAAAAAATTGCATATCAGGAAAGATAATCAGAAACTTGTAAGATCATTGAATCAAAAAAGCAGTGCGCATGTACCTGCCTTACGGCAAATCGGCGCAAAATGCTTGCGCCTGGACTGATTGTGCGCACATGCTATCGTAGGTGGTGCGATTAGCCACTGTGTGCTGGTACAGTGTTTATGTGTATGGCTGCCAGAGTTTGGTACTTTCTGAAAATTTGACTACTTCTACTAATATGGTTGCAATAGTTCAGAAATACAGTTGGGGGGGGGGAATACAGAAATACAGAAAATATGTAAAAATTACATAAAATGACACATATTTTTACTCACAGCAACTAAATTACGCTTCACATCCTCACTTAACAAGTGACTTTTAACAGACATCATAATATGGCTGAAGTCCATAGCTGAAATAAAACCTTTTTTCTTTTTGTCGTACCTTTGAAAAGCTTGAATAGCATGTTCTTCATGAAAATCCTGCAAGAGAAATATCTCAAAAATGTTTATTCGTTCAGAACTTAAAAAAAAAAAAAAAAAA
>KK120979.1:39944-57638 GCA_000611955.2 Stegodyphus mimosarum | reverse complement strand
CTCTGCCCCCCCCCCCCCAAATCATAGCATAGCTTAGGCCAAATGATATATGGAATGTGCACTTTGAAACCTTCATAAATTTTATTTTGCTTTTATTTGCATTACCAATTTTTGAATTTTGCACTGTTGTCAAAAATAAAAATTTGCAAAAATGTGCTGACTTTATTACAAATGCTAATAGCATTAGTCAAATATAACTATCCAACATTTCATTCAACAAACTATTGAAATTTTAATTGAGAATAAACATAAATCCTAGCCATTGACCAGCAATGTCATATCATACCTCCCAGGAAAATAAAACAACAGCCACTCAAAACTGGGAGTAACAGTTCAGTGTAATATTTCATTTTATTTTTCAATTTTTTTAACAATTTTCTTTTAATCTGTCAATAGTAGTAAAATTGAAAGCTGCATCTTAGCAGCTATGGTACCTTATGTTTGAAGAAAGAAATACTTTTCATATAAATAACTTCTGGGAACAATAGCAAACAAATGAACTGCCATAGGTTAATTGCCATATAGACATGTCAGGCATTATATATTACAAAAAATACAAAATTTATGTTCCTTCAGAGCATTAATTTTTTTTTCACAAAAAAGCAATAATTTCTTCTAGTGTAATCTAAAATGAAACCATATTCAGATGCACTCGAAACTCATTTTCAGAAGTTGATATATTCCTCACCATTTATAATACACCAACATAAAAATAATAATAATAATAACTTTCAGAATCTCATTGCACAATTTACAGTATTAATAGAGAAACAGGGAGAGAAATCATACATGCAGAAGCTGTGTAAATTCATTATAGCTGATTTCACGTTGCTTGTCTGCACCAAAGTGCAACCGTAAAAATTCACTATTGAAATTAAAAGGTATTTCCTGGTGAAGAGTGGTATGCTTGATAATTTCTTCAAATTCATCTGAAAGCAAAATCAAAAATTTTAAAATAAAAATTGTGATATAATTTGTGCATTAATGTTTCAAAAATTAAAAGTAGAAAAAAGCAATATACATAATTTTTTTTAAATTTCAGGTACAGCAAACTGTGAAAAAGAATAAATTACCTTTTTAAGGCAGGATGATCTGTATGATACACACAGATTGCAAAATGTTACAAATTTAAGAAGATACCCTCACAAAATAGAATTTTCAAAATTAATGGATTTATTTAGCATTGATTTATTTAGCTATATTGGTTTCATACATTTTCGGTAAAATGCAACTATAAAATTGTAATACTGGCCAAATTCAGCTGTAAAATATATCTGCATATTCAAAAATGCCAATAAAAACATATGACACCAGTCTCACCCTGCAATTTCAGCATATATTATTTCAGAATCAAAATAAGCTACAAGCACACAGTAGATAACAAGGAGATTAGACTACAACAGGCGTTTTCAACAAAGGGATAATTTCAAAAGGGGGTATGTGGCCAGTCTCACTCCACCTTCTTCCTGCTGTGTCATTTAAAAATAATCTAGATCTAAATAAATATATATGTATTTTTTTAATTTGGAGAACAGAGAAATGAACTTCTAGCAATAGTGAAAGGGATGCATGAGGCTAAAATGGTTGAGAACTAGTGAACTACAACATCTTTGATATATATTCTAACCTCCTAAATGCATAACATCCCGATTCACAGAGCTGTACTAAGAATAAAGTTGAAAGAGCTGCGACTAGTGTAACAATAACGCATTTTCAGTACAGTCAGTTGTTTCTGTTTCATCGAAACAAGTACATACACAGGAAGAGAAATGTAATACAATGCAAAGTCTAAAATCCAGACTTACCAGGACTTCATGGATTCAAGATTTGAGAATTTTCCAAATTTTAGATCATTAATTAAGATCAAGTAAGATGATATGCAGAAATTATAACATTAAAAATCTGAGATAATTGTTTATCAAATAACAAAGAATTTATGATCTTAAGGGAATCGCCATTTACAAAAAAGCTTGATGTATGTTTGTTTTATAAAACATATCTTTCAATGCAAGTTGTAGAATAAAAATGACGACTTCCATCTACAGGACAAACATTTATTTATGCTTTGAAGACGTAGAAACATAAGTAAGATACATGAATTACGCAGTACTTAGCGCTTCTCGCGTGCATCCGATACTCACCACAGACTTTGGTTAACTCTTTCTGGAAAAAATATTACGCAGCAGAGAGCTTGCTTATTATGCGCATGCGCCAGGGGAATCAACGGCGGGTGCCAACATACCCCCTTTCGACGTTGATTCTCCTGTTCCTGAAAGTAAAACAAAATACATATTAGACAGTATTCAGTCCTATAATTGTACAGCAGTTCTGATGTTTAACAGGTGTCAGGGGTTTGGTTAACATATCAGCTCCCATTTCACTGGTAGGTATGTACTGCACATCCAGTTCGCCGCGTTCATATACTTCACGCACAAAATGATGGCGAATGTCTATGTGCTTTGTACGTGAGTGAAACACTGAGTTCTTTGTAATTTTCTGAGCTCCTTGATTGTCGCAGTATATTGTTGTTGGACTTTCTATGCTGTAACCCAGCTCTTTCAGGAAACGGCGCAGATAGACGGTTTCTTTGGCGGCTTCAGACAGAGCCATATATTCCGCCTCCGTTGAAGATAGAGCTACACTATGTTGTTTTCGTGATTCCCAGGTTATGGCAGAACCACTTAGTATACATACAAAACCTGTGTGAGATTTTCGATCATTGACATCTGATGCCCAATCTGCATCCACAAAGGCGATGAGTGGTTTTCCTGTTTTTGTATAAATTAGTCCTTGATCTTGGGTCCCCTTTAGGTATCGAAGTATTCTTTTCGCAGCATGCCAATGTTCTTTTCCTGGGTTGTTGTTAAATTGACTTAAGAAATTCACGGCGTATGTGATATCTGGCCTAGTAGCTACTGAAAGGTACATAAGTGATCCTATCAGATTTCTGAATGGAACATTTTTCATGTCAGCGATTTCGTTTTCGTTTTTTGGACTCATCTCCTTTGATAATTTTTTGCAGTGATCTATAGGTGAAGCTACGGATTTAGCATTTTGCATATTGTACCGATTTAAAATATCGTCAATGTATTTCTTTTGAGAAATTTTAATTGAATTCTCATTTTGGAAAAATTCTATGCCTAAACAATAATGTAATTTTCCTAAGTCTTTCACTTTAAAAGCAGAAGCTAAACTATCGCGAATTCTTTCATACGTTTGCTTAGAATCGGTAAAAACGATAAGATCGTCTACATATACAATTATAATTGTTTCACTGCTAGACGACTTTTTAATATAAACACAATTATCTGAATTAAGAGATTTAAATTTCATGGATTTTAATTTTTCATCTAACTTTTTGTACCACTGACGTCCCGACTGTTTAAGACCGTATAACGATCGCTTTAAAAGACACACTTTATCTGAATTAGTTTCATCGCGAAAACCTTCGGGGATTTCCATATAGATTTCTTCATCTAAATTTCCATTTACATAGGCCATTACAAAATCTAATTGGTAACCTTTCAGACTGTGTTCTACAGCGTAGGCTAAAACTGTTCTTATAGAACTTAATCTAGCAACAGGGGAAAAGTTTTCAGTGAAATCAAAACCAGGGGTTTGGGCACACCCTTTAGCAACTAGCCTAGCTTTGTATTTTTCGATAGTGCCGTCGTGATTGTATTTTAATTTAAGAACCCATCTACTACCAATAACTTTCTTATTTTCAGGTCGATTTACCAATTTCCAAGCGTTTTCTTGAACAAGGGAATTATATTCTGATAGCATAGCATTACGCCAATTTTCAGCATATGGTCCATTTAATGCCTCTTGCACCGTAGGATTAATGCTTTCCTCAACAACATTTTGAATTTGTTCATTTTTATTTACAACTGTATACTGATATTCCTTTTTAGGCCTTCCGGGCAAACCTGTTTTTATTTTCTTGGGTCGACCAGGCCCCCTTTTAATCAGGATAGGAGACACTGATTCGCTTTCTAAATCACTTTCGCTTTCATTTTCAGATTCAGAGTCAGTTGGCGACACTTTGCCGTTCAGAGGTGATGATTTATCACGACATAGTTTGTTTATAATTTTATCTTCCGGAGCGAAAGGCAGAGATATTTCTTGTTCTGAGTCATAACTAAAGCTGTTTTCAAACTCATTAACAAATTTTACGTCTCTGCTTATTATCACTTTACGTGCCTCAGGATCCCAGAGTCTATACGCTTTTGATTCATCAGAATAGCCAATAAAAATACATTCTTTAGACCGAATATCAAATTTGCCTATTCCTGGCCTTTTATTTAATGGAAATGCTTTTTGGCCAAAGGTTCTGAAGTGAGAGACAGCTGGCACTCTGCCAAACATCACTTCATAAGGTGTTTTTGTTTGACCTTTCAAACCTCGCGTAGGACAGCGATTTCGAATGTAAGCAGCCGTATTGACGGCTTCGGCCCAGAATTTATGAGGCAGATTGGACTGTAATAATAAACATCGCGCCATTGAAACTAAAGTGCGATTTAATCTTTCGGCGACTCCATTTTGGGCTGGTGTGTAAGGAGTGCTCTTTTCGTGTTTTATTCCCGCGTCATTAAGAAATTTATTAAAGTCTTTCCCTAAGTATTCTAGCCCGTTATCCGTTCGGAGAATTTTGATTTTGGAGTTAAGTTTATTTTCAAAAGATGCTTTGAAATTTATAAAAGCTTCTTTAACTTGTTCCTTAGATTTCAGAAAATAAACATGAACGTATCGAGATTTGTCATCGATAAATGTTGCGAAATAAAATGATCCGCCTATTGATTCGACTCTCATGGGACCACACAAATCAGAATGAATTAGATTTAACAACTCAGTACTTCTATATTCAGATTCTTTGGGAAGGGGGGTTGCGGTTTGTTTACCCTGAATGCATACCTTACAGGTAGAAAGAGAATCATTTTGAGAAAAAGAAAGACCTCTAACCATGTTATTTAATAGAAGTTTTTTAAGATCGTTTTCATTTAAATGGCCAAATCTTGTATGCCATTGATCTATTTCTTTAGCAATTGATAGAGATTCGAATATTGGCATGACATAATAAAGATCATTTTCGCGTTTAGCTAAAATTACTGTTTCATTATTAGAATTAATTATTCTAGCACATTTTTCTTTGAAAATTACTGAATAATTATTTGCAGTTACTTTAGATACAGAGATTAAATTATTTTTCAAATCAGGCACACACAATACATTTTCGAGTTTGATACTTTCGGTTTTAGAACCTATGCGAACTTTAAATTTAACAGTTCCTTTCCCGATAGCTTTAACTATTTTATTAGCAGCTAATTTAACATAAATATCACCTACCTCGTGAATTTCTTGGAAAAGCTCTTTGCTGTTACACATATGTGATGTTGCACCACTATCTAGACAAAAAATGTCTTTAGAATCACTATCTGTGCATGATGCGGCCCTTTCTTGTTTCACCGAATTCTGATTTTCTGCAGACATCGCAATTTCTCCAAGGCGTTTGCTTTTATTTTCCTTGTTTTTCTTCCTACATTCCGATGCTCTATGCCCGTATATATTGCAGAAGTTGCATCTGTAGTTAACTGGATACTTTCGGTTTGCAGACGTCTCTAGTTTCGGTTTAGGAACCGGTCGTTGATTATACTTCCGATCTTTTGAATAGAATGCTTGTTGTGATTCACAATACGATGAATTTTTATTTTTGCGGGCGTTAGCTTCTTCCAGCAGTTTAATTTTCAACATGTCTGGAGCAGGCAGTTCATCACGAGATTCAATGGCAATTCGAAAGCTTTCATAAGAGTCCGGTATGCTATATAAAAGCAATATTGTTAGCAAATCATCCGCAATGTCGATTTCCATCTCTTTTAGCTTGTCCACGAGAATGAAAAAATCATTTAGGTGATCAGTCATTTCTTTAGTATCGGTCATTTTTGTAAAAAGCAATTTTTTTAGAATTGTGGCCTTTCTAGCTGGCCCTTTCGATTCGTAAATAGAGTGCAATTTACTCCATAGTTCATGGGATGTTACACAGTTTTTTACTTGTGTAAGTTCACTGGGTGAAATTGATAGGATTATATCCGCTCTTGCTTTTTGGTCAGTAGATTTCCATTTAGCATAACCTTCATCACCAGTTTCTGGTTTCGTAATTTTCCCAGTTACATAGTCCCAATGATCATTTTTAATCAGTATTGCTTCCACTTGCAATTTCCACGTGTCAAAATTGTCCTTTTTCAGCTTTTCAATTGAAACTGTATTTGTGGTCGTCATTTTCGATTTCAGTCGACTCAGCTTAGCTTGCCAAAAAAATTTTACACAGACGGTTGTATTGCGCAGTTATGCAATGCCTGGGCCCATAACCAATGTAGAATAAAAATGACGACTTCCATCTACAGGACAAACATTTATTTATGCTTTGAAGACGTAGAAACATAAGTAAGATACATGAATTACGCAGTACTTAGCGCTTCTCGCGTGCATCCGATACTCACCACAGACTTTGGTTAACTCTTTCTGGAAAAAAATATTACGCAGCAGAGAGCTTGCTTATTATGCGCATGCGCCAGGGGAATCAACGGCGGGTGCCAACACAAGTTGCTTATTTTTTATATTAATACTTTTGTCTTTAATTCTATAGATACACATAATTTCTTAATTCTACAGATACACACGATTTTTTGTTCAGTTAAAAAGTTTAATTTTTAGTATTGAAGTATTTCATTACTAATAGTTTCCTTCACTATCAGTAATGAAATTTTCAGAATTTGGAACCTTCCTACAGATTTCACCATCCATTAACTTTTCCACAAAGTCCATTAATTGAAAAATTTAACTTTTTGTTTGCAATGTCTGAAAACCTTCAAATTTGTGGCTATGATATAAAACTTAGTAAACAGCTGCTATACACTATTGGCAATGTATCACAAGATTGGTAACTAAAAACATTGTTCCACTAAAATTTGTCTTACCTTTATCGCATACTGTGGAAATTACACTTGAATTATATTTATTATTTATTATACTTATATCTACTTCCTACACATGTTTAGGCTTATATGAGTCCCAATGAAGAAAAGTTTTGCATATACTTAAGGTGGAACTTTTCCTTTATGCACCTGCCATGCATTTTGGTGGGTTTTTTAAACATAAACAACTTCTAGTTATATGAATGCTTATAGATAGCAAACATTCATACACACCGAATGGCAGGTGATGGTGAATAGATCATCACCTGCCATACAACAAAAACCATGCCAGGGACATAATGGAAAAGTACACTTGTGGTTTATCGGAATAACAAATCAGTGTATTTCGTAATTATAGCGGCCCCCAACCATACTTGCTATTATAGATTTGCACCAAGATCTCAGCTATAATTTCGCCAAGCTTGTGAAGCATGAATGTAAAAATAAACAACACGATATATAATACTCACATAATATTTTTTAAGAATACTTATTATTATCACATTAATTGTTCCAGTCAACTGCATCACTTTCACACATACTGAGCGTTTTGTTACACAATTTCATGGATTCATTTAATCCTCTGCCCAAGATTACATAAATCTATTTGAAAACCTCATTTAAAGTGATTAATATAAGAACATGCAGCAAGAGCAAATATGCAACATGTTGCTAATATACGATTACGTGGCAAGGTATAAGAATATGCACATGGTGCTAATAGATGATCACATGGGAAGGTATAAGAACACGCAGCCAGATTTTAGCAAAATATCTCCGTTGATTGGCGACCGAATCTCGGGGGTTGCAATAACAAAGTACCCAAATCAGTTACTCTTCATTTAAGCAGCACTAAATGGCTAACAGATATCATTTACAAAATTTATCCTCATTGGGACACTTAACACTTCGCTAGGCAGTTGGCTTAAATTTGCAATCTTTATCAAGCATAATTTCAGCATAAAAAGTTACCATGTTGTTTGGTATTCAGTTACTGATATTTCAAACAAAAATTGTTTTAGATATCATTTGTGTTGGTCATTTTTTAAACTGCCATGATTTGATAGTCAACTGGTGATGAAAATAAAAAATGATTTGCCAGGTTGGCATTACGGTTAATACTATATTCAACAGATATAAAATCAGCACTAAACTTTGACAGAATCTTTATCAAGATTTTATAAATGAAAAAAAAAAAAAAAACTTTATAGCAAAAATTATTACAGACCACTTAACCCTTTGAAGGGCACCGGTATAAAAAATATACCGGATGTTTGTCAATTTTTTAACCTCCTAAAAGGTGATAATTTTTCTACACCAAAAGTTCTAATCTTAAGTTTCTAGTGTTTTCTTTTGATTCTAAATGGCAGCACTACCCTATGATTGCTCAATATTTTGCAATTATGAAATTAATATACCTCGTTTTAAGGTATCATGTTTGAAGATTCATAAATTCTATTGAAGGGGAAGAAAAAATACAAAATCTGCAAATGTATGACGTACAAATGCTAAATATTATATATTTGCTGCATTTAAATGAAAACTGTTAATTAAAAGAAGATTATTTATACGATTTTAAAACCGGTATATAAAATATACCGGTGCGCATACAAAGGGTACAATGCCAATAGATGGCAGCACCAGGCATTTCTCTATTCTGTGGGATGACACAAATTACTTCATATTATAATTGTTTATGATGTAATAATTAGTTATTTGTGATTAATTTACCAGTTGTTTTGGATTAAATATTATGTTCATGGGTGGATGGGGACTTTACTGACCCTGTGCTAAGTATGAATAAAAGTATCTTAGTTTCTTTTTATCCTTAGTTTACTCCAGCTAAAATTTTAATTTCACCACTTTAGTCTTTCCCTCGAGAAAAACTTCGATTTCAAAACTGTCGTCTGGCGTTAAAACATCATACAATTGTAGGGGTTAAATGTGGCATGTTAGTCCTGAAAGACACCCATTGCTTCCTGTTTTCTAAAACCTTAGAATGCAGTGAAAATGAAAAGAGGTGATTGATAGCTAATTTGGTAGCTATCTCCACAATTCAAGCTATCTCCACAATGGGGCAGTGATAAGATCAGACAAAAGAAAATTTCACTTACAAACACGGGAAAAAGGAATGCACTTTTACACCTGCTAGAGAAATGGAAAAAATGCTGATTTGAAAGCTTGCTTTTTTTGCGTTATGGTATCCACATCTTTGTTAATTTCAGAAGGAGACTAGGGAACACAAGAGAAACCTTTTCCCACAGTTAGGATATAAGTAACAGGTTTTCGAAATAAGTCTTCACTATTGGTGAAAGGAGCGAATACATAAGGTCAGTTTTAGATGCAAACATTTATCTTTGGCAATTAAAAAGGCAGTTTCAGCTTATTATACTAGTTCAATTACAGCATGATATGGTTTACGCATGCAGTGATATATTTGCTAATTTTTTTCATTAAATGGTAATATTGAATTTAAATAACTTTCAAAAGCTTTTTACCCCATATTTTACATAAGTATGTTCAGCTGGGTATCATCATCAAAGTTCCTAAAAATATAATTTTTTTTTTTAAATTTTAAATTTCTAGTGAAATTTTAAAAGTTTTTGACTTCAGATTTACATAACTATAACCAAGCACTCATTTTTATAGACACACATCAAAAGTATGCAATAATATATTTAAAAAACAAAAATTAACTCTTGGTAGCTCCATGGGAAAAAAATGTCCTAGAGGGGCACCAGTATAAAATATATACCGGCTCTCAAAATTCAGGATTTCACTCTAGATTTTTTTTAAGCCTTAATTTTGTGTTCTTAGGGTCCATAAGATATAATTCATGCAAAATTTTACCACAAATTAAATTCTTTTATATACCGCCCCTCACAGGGTTAAGGACCCTCGAAGCACAATTTTGCAAATATTTCACATAAAATTTTGATTGATACATACAATTTTATGTGATTTTGATCACATAAAATTTGATTTTGTGATTGAAAAACCATTTTTCATTGGCATTAATGCTATTAATCATCTGCAACCTAAAGGACACAAGAAATTTACCGAGCTATCGAGTGACTCAAAACTTGAATTTCCACAAAATTCATTTACTACTATTCTTTAAGTCTAGATTAGCATTAGAGCTAATTTCAGTTTTTAACATGACATTCAAATATTATTCTGCCATTCAGCACCACATACTCCAGATGCAATGACTTTCTCAGCTTCAGTGATTGTTCGGTGTCTGAAAAGAGCATTGCTTGGCAGCGTTGTTTCATGCCAAGCACAGTTTGGCTTTTAGTGTAACCCTAAAGTTATTTTGTTTTTTGCTGATTAGTATGTATGCAGATTGTCTTGATGTAAGAGCATATGGCTGCTCACTTTTAGTTAAGTTACATAGGTAGCTATAAGCACATGCGTGTGCTAGTATTCAATAATGTTGTTTTTGTTAAAATAAATTTGTTATTGTTAATATTACAGTCCATTTACTGAAGTTAAGTTTCATTAAACAAGTTTGAGCTATCTTCGGCATAAACAGTGATTATTAAATCCAAATACTGCCCAATGCTGAAAACCAATGTCAAACATTGCACCAAGATTTAATTTGTTAAGCAGTATAAAACAAAAACATCTGTCTCATTAAAATGTGATTTTCTTTCATTAAATCTTGTATACCCGAAACAAATACTAAAACTACTTTTTATATGCAAATTGTTTAGCAGAGAACTGCATTACTTAGGGGGAAAATATTTACTTTTATATCTTTATTTTATATTCAATATCTGGGTACAGGGAAAAAATCTCTGTGATAAAAAGGGGTCATGAGTAAAAAAATTTTTAAGAAATGATGCTTTAGTCTTAAGCATGAATTAACCGGTCAAATCATCTTTCTGTCTTTTCTTTCTACAAAAATCAACATCAAAAACTGACATATTGTGAGCATCAATCTTGAAGGCAAAAGATTTATAAATCTTGCTACTAAATCTGTGAAATGAGCAACAAGTTTCCAGCACAAAGCATGTCTTTGGAGAATAAATCTTGTGTAATATAATAGTGGAAACAAAAAGGTGAAAGGTTATCAGTGGAATATATTAAAGAAAGTTAAGTTTACATGCAGGAATTTCTAGCTACAAATTAATCTTACAAAATTGTCAATAATAAAAAACAGCATTTTTATTAGAAGCATTTATGCTCTAAATCTCTAAACTGTTCAATTTTCCTGTTAGCAAAATATAAAACAGATAACTATCAAGTACTTGCACATTTCAAAATTTTGAAATGAAAAACTTGAGAGACTTTTTGTTTTGAGCTTTTTTGAAGAAAATAATACAAATAAGCCAAAAGCTGTTTAAAATTTATTTAAACTGTATAAAATTTAAGTCAACAGACTAATCTGAGGCATTCTAAGCAGCTATGTGAAGAAAACGGCAATATCCTTACAGAACTATTTAAGGTTGACTTTTCTAATAAAGATTTCAAATCTCTTTACACTGCCCATCACCAGGTGTCTGTATCATCTAAGTAAAGATTACACAACTTCTCTACAATACATGCTTCTGAAAAAATTATTGTTTAAGAACTTCAATATTCTCTACTGTTTGTAGCTAACGTTAACAGTGTATTTTGCAAGACTTGCACATAAAATCTATCATGTACTTAACCAGAGCAATTGCTTTAGTCCTTCTGCATGCAACTATTTTGGCTATGGCAGAATCAGAAAACGTTGATAGAAACCAAGAATTTACATGAACAGCACATGCAACTAGAATATTTTGTTCCATCAGAAATGATGAGAATAAACATTCTCAATTTATAACAGAATAGTCATCGTTTATGAAAAATGATGATACTGCCTTTGGAATATGTATTATTTTCAGGTAGTTCTGGTGTTTATTAGATCACATGTGAAACTTTCAATCATTACAACTGCCAAGAATGAATGAAAAATCAAAATTACATACAGAACACAATTTTCTGAAAATTTTTAAGCAGGTATACATTGCCACTCTTAGCTATATATAAGTATCATACAATTGTATTTTTGAAGAACTTTTAGCCTCTTTAAAAGAAATACTGGCAAGTACATTTATACAACAGTTTAAAAAAAAAATAATGCAAAATCATACACACATACATACAGCTTCAACGAGCAACATATTAAAACCTGACATAGTTGCCATAACGTGTGTGTGATGTCAACAGAACCATTTGAGTAGATAAGACATATCAATTGTGATGGGAACACAACTGGAGTCAATATGATATACTGATCATGACACTGGCATATTACACTTTCGCTCACTCGCTTATAGCAGTCATGCTATTGAAACTTGGTATTCCATAGCAATTTTTGTCACATGTGTAATTCTGCAATAGATGGTATAAATCAACAATAATTCTAGAAAATCTGCAACAGTTGATTGGCATCTCTACGAAGGCAGAAGTAAAAATATATGCAATAAAACACGATAAGTATTTCAATGCATAACAGGAAAAACAAAATTTGTCTTCATTTATTTTACTGAAATATTATTTAACAGCATTTCAGTATACAGTGTGATATGTAAACAAATTATCTGTTAGGTATTATGTTATGCTATTTGCATTTCCATTAAAATTTCTGCCACGGAGATATCAATAAAATCTTATTTAAGTACATATAATACATGGTATATTACATTCCATATTTCCTTTACAAGAGGATAAACGCATTAAAACAACATAAAAACATTTTAGCCACTGACATAAAAAGGACTGTGATCAGTGACAGCAAAATGAGTCATTTCTAGTCTTTAATGTTGGTCTTCAATACAAACCCCTGGATTCAATCCTGAAGTTTACATAGGGGGGAATAAAATATCCACAATACGAATAACAATTTCATGAGATAGGACTTCCTCCCCCACTAATGACGGACTATCTGGTCCACTGGATTGTGCTCATTAGCCCATTGGGTCTCATTGATGGAATAAAAATGAAAAAAAAAAAAAAAAAAAACTACAGCTTACTGCAATGTCACCCAGGACATGATTATATACAGTAAGGATTATTATAATAACTGGAATAAGGAGAGAAAGCACCGGTAGAGGCACTACTATTACAGTATTATAGTACAAATTGGGCATACAAATATAATAAAGCCAGGTGTGATTTCACTATAAATACAGATGTAAAGTTGAACCAATACAATTGCTACAAGGCATTATATATCAAGCAAAAAAAATTCACAATATAAAAAGTTAACCAGGATACATACAATGGCTTGACACAGCAAAAGGTGTTACATGGTATTATTTTAGGTACAATGCATTACAGTGTGGCTGGCAGTATTGATTGATTATTACAAGTCTTGTCTCCTTTTAACAGTGAGAGCACGGAAAGTACAGGCCTTAATGCAGGACACTGCATGCTTGTTTCTGCAGGTGCTTGCAATGTTAGTTGATTGAAGATGAGCAATCAAATGCATAATTCTATGGGTCACCAATCTCGCCAGACATGCAAAGATCACTTTCTATGAAACCAATCCAATTAAGGTAGCTTGTAAATGGTCCATGCTCTAGTAAAGAATTATGTATGCTCTGGGATGCCATGCTTAAGAACTGCATCAACATTTGAAATTAAATGGAACACTCTTCTGCCTTCATTGCTCCAATCTGGTGTCCATGTATTATAAAAATGCTGATGTATGGAAGATTTTAGATAAGAAATTGGCAGTTTTACAGAGGATATAACATTACGTTTTTCAACAGCCAGTTTTCAACCAGTTTTTCAACATTTTTTTATGTGGCAAGTCTTATAGAATACACCTTTTACACATTACACCACAGTACTGCACTGTGCAATTGTCTTTAAAGGAAGTTCTTTAGATATTTATACAAAAATACTACTAACATTAGCATCCGATATGCTATGTATGTAACAGAACTGTAAGATATAAACATAATTCAGAGCAGTCTCTTAGAATATTTATATAGAGAATTGATGTATTTCCCCAAATTTATGAATATTTTTAGAACAATCTTATGATAGTGAAGCAAAGTAAGAAAGAAATCATACTAATCAGTAAATTTTAAATAACAGATTTGTAATTCTCTGTTTCTGTCTTAATCTCATTACAGAAAGACAGATCGTAAAACATATACGAATGACCAGCACATTCAGTGAATATTGCTTTGAAATTAAATATTAGTGATTTCCTACTTTAAAAAAAAAAAAAGGAGGGTTAAAACTCTTACTATATAGCTTTAAACGTTTTTTAATGAATCAGCTAGTTAAAAAGCATTCTATTAAAATTGTGAAAAACCTAATATGCTAAAATGAGCAATTTATCACCTACAGATGCTTTTTTCATTAAACAGTAAAAATAAAATATTACAGTATACTTTTAAAATAATGTTTTAATATTGATATTCTGAATCACCATGCTTTGAACAGAATAATCTTACACCAAACACACAAATCTTAAATGAAATCATTACATTGAATTATCTTTAACAAAAATTAGTCAGAAATACCTGCTTTTAGAAAACACAATATTACAGGCATTTTAAGTATTTTGAGATTTTCTTAGAAAAAAATCCGATTAAAAAATTTACAATTCAAAAAGCACATCATATTTTACATCTAAAACTATTTCTAACTGATAGATTTATACGAACAGCTCGTGGCAATTTTTTAATGTTATTTTCCTTTTAAAGTGTTATAGCATATAAAAGTAAAATTTATCAACTTAACTGAATCTATAATTTATTTTCTGTGTGTATATATATTTATGTGAGTCTACATGTTAGTGACCTATAAAATGACTTCTGCAAGTGTACTTTTATGTGCATATACAGTACAAAGTTCGAGATCAGGATGTCCAATATTCGGAATGATCTAAGCCGCAAACAACTTCCCCCCCCCTCCTTACTATGTGCATCTGATATTATCCCCCTTCCCCGTAATAAAACATGCAGAGAGTCCGGATTCTTAATTTCACTTCAACACTAAATAAAATACCTCATTATTGAAGAAATAATCATTTTAACAAATTTGTGTGATCAATAATTTGGTTCCATAACTGCGTATCTGTTTGGCATAAATCTGAAAGAGAAACATATAAATATCATTGATTTTATACCTACTAATATTTTATATCCCTGATGGCAACCTGGCAAATCATTATTTATTATATTTTGCTTTCATCACTGCATGTTTATCAACACATGACAACTTGAGTAATGACTCATGCAGTGATGCTTAAACAATTTTTTATATTAGTAACTAAATAAAAAAGAGTATACCTTTTTAGTAATGTCTACACAAAAGAGTAGCTTTTATGTTGACTTGGTATTGATTACGGATTTAAGTTAAATAGGCTAAGAAATGTTAACGAGGTCAAATTTAACAAACATTTCTTCCCATATGCTAAAAATAAATTTTGTTAATGATACTCATAGGCCACAAGATTACATTTAGTGCTATTTGAATTAAGAATAACTGATTTGTTTTTCACATAAACCCAAAACCAGCGACAGAGTTCGTATGGTAGCATGGTGTGACAGAATTTAGAGAAGACAAAATTTTGGGAATTTTAGAGAAACATCGAGCAACAAAATTTAGGGACAACAAAACTTTTAGAATTTAGGGAAAGCACTGGGACCTAGAAATTAAGGGTGGCAAAAACTTAGAACTTAGGGAGGTGCTTGGTAGCAGAATTTAGAACCCACAGAGGAAAGGTAAGATATTTAACACCAACCCTTGATAAGCCTTAAGTATATGTGGGAATTTATTTATTCAAAACTCAGATAAGCCTTAAGCATGTGCAAGAAATAAATGTAAGTATAATAAATAACTAAACTAATGCAATTCGAGCTTAACTGTCGCAGTGCACTACAGAAGAAAGACAAAGTCTTGTCTTTCGTCGCCAATCTTATGATACATAGCCAATAATGTATAGTGGATACTATTAAGCTAGGCTAAAATTATACTTTACTGATTCCAAGGAATTTCAGTTAATATAGCAGATTGTGCTGTTCTTTAACTTTCTGATTTGATCGAGCTTATTATTTTTTGCATACTGTTATTACCACAGCAGTTTTATGAAAATTAAAGTTTGAAATTTCAATTATGTAGAAAAGAGTATAAGGATCTATGAAGAACTAAAAGAGTAAAGGATCTGCAAAGTGAAAGCATGTTGTGATATCAATTTAAACAAAAAAAATGGCATTGCTGCAAAAAATGGATGAAGGTATAACCATCTCAAAATTATGCGAGGATTGCAGCATTTTACAGTCAACTCTATAATGACATAAGAAAACAGAAAAAGAAACTTTTTGAAGATTTTGTGAATTCTGACACCCCACTCGCAATTAATAACAGAAAAATTATTCGTTATGCTAAAAGTGACGATCATGACAAAGTAATGACTGAATGGGTCATACAGTGATTGAATGGGTCATACAGGTGAAGAAGTGAACTTAAAAACTGAGTTCACATATTCAACAAGTTGGTTAACAAAATTTAAAAATCTCCATGGTATAAGACAATTAAAAATTTCCAGTGAAAATGCTTCAGCTGATACTGAAGCTGCTGAAATATTTGCAGATGGAGTCAGTGAACTCATTAATAGTGAAAAGTTATTTAAACAATTACATCGTTGATAAAACTGGTGTTTTCTGGCAATATGTACCGTGAAATACCTTGGCAACCTCAACAGAAAAGGCACCAACTGGTGTCAAAAATTCCAAAGTGAGAATAGCAATTTTAGCATGTGCAAATGCTGCAGGAATACACGAGTGTAAGCTTTTTTGTAATAAAAAAAAAATACACAACCTTGACCATTTAAGGAGTAAAGCTGTTTCCCATTATATATCGTGCAAATAAAAGTGACACATGTGTTAATGAATGATTGGTTTGAAAATCATTTCATACTCGAGGCTCAGCAACATTTGAATACAGTTGGTTTACCTGATGATGCAAAAACTGCCTTGATTGTAGACAACTGTTTGGCTCATACTTCACTTAAAGTTTTAGTGAAAGCTAATGTATCCATATTATTCTTTCCTCCAAATTGTAAGCCCCTCATTTAGTCTAGGGATATTGGAATAGTGTGTGTGTTAAAATGCAAACATAAAGTAGCATTTTGAAAATCAATGTTAAATTTCTTGAATAATGGCAAGACTATTCAAGAATTTTTGAAATCTTTTAGCATAAAATCTGCTGTGTGGAGCATCGCAAGATCGTGGGAGGATGTATCTCCAGATACTTTTAAAATGTTTGGTATAAGTTATGGCCAGCTACTATATTTCATGGTAAGGATGATGAAGATTGAAGGTTTCTGGATATCGCAAACCAAAAGCGAAATTTTCCAATTAGTGGATTTTGTAAAGAAATGTGGAGAAGCGGTAATAAATGAAGATGATATAACATAAGTTTTTCAATGCAATCACAAAATCCCAATCATCAATCAGTTAATGGATAGTGAAATCTCATAAAATACCGCTACCAATAGTGATGAAAGTGACAGAGAGGTTATTGAAAATGAAAAAATTTTGATTGACAAGGTTAGTCGGAATTACAGGTTAGTAATTACAGGACTTGAACAACAGAACTTTGTAAATGAAAAAGAAATTATGCCTGAATTAAAGACAAAGTATTAGAACAAAAAATGGATATAACTTACATTGAAAGAAATGTTTAATAAAGTAAACAAATAAATATTAAAGGTTTTTTTTTTTTTTTT
>KK120979.1:0-39904 GCA_000611955.2 Stegodyphus mimosarum | reverse complement strand
TTTTTTTTTTTTTTTGTAAATTTTAATCCTTTAGATCATAAATGCTTCATTATTTCATAAATCACGATTTCATATTTTTAATTTTAGAATTTCTACATACCATCTTACTAGATTTAAATTGATGATCTAATATCCGCAAAAATTCCAAATCCAGAATCACCGAAGTCCAACAAGTCTGGATCTTGGACTTTGTACTGTATATGCATAACTGTTTCACTTACACATATTACTCACATTCTGATATTTGCACTAAGCAATATATAAAAGCATTTATTCAAGACAAAATATATACCACAGTTTTTGAGGAACACAGAAGCCTTACCATATGTGATTGTGCCAGAACCATTCGTGTCAAAAAGTTGAAAAGCTGTAATATATAATGCATCAGGACGACAAAGCACAGCTTCAAAAGCTTCAAATTCCAGAAATGATATGAGCCTTCAGGGGGGGAAAATTATTAAATTTCTATTAAAAACATGCACATTATTGATTGACTAACAGAAATACACTATTGCTATAAATACTGAAATAAAATACATTACACATGAACAATATGAAAACAAAAAGCAAATCAGGAACATAACTTTAAAAATTAATGATTATAAGTCATGTACATAAAATATGTCTATTTCTAAACCAGTTATGAAAATACCACAAAAAAATGCAGCTTTTGAAAAGAATAAGATGCTAGAAGGAGGAAAACTATAATTCAGAATACAAATTACTTAAATTAAAATCTACATTTTTGGAAATTTTTTTAGAATAATATCCTTACATCATCATCATAAATTACTAAGCTAGATGATAATTTAAGGAAAAGGCTAATAATACAGAACTGGTAACTTTAAATACATACAGAAATTAAAATAATAAAAACAAGAAAGTTAAAACTGGAATAGCTTTACTTCACAATTTTAAAACCTTAAAAAATATAAATTAAAAATACAAATAAAAAAATAAAGAATAAAATGATATATATATATGTTACCGGCAAAGTTTGAAATCCGGCATTCTAAGAATGCCTAAAACTAGCCGGCAATGTATGAAACAATTTACATTTCATACATTTCTACAAACCGGCAAAGTATAAAATTTATCTCCGATTCATTTCAAATAACAAGGCACGTGACTTTAACGCATGTCTCAAGCTCAGAATTTGTCAGTTGCACTTTGCAGTTTGTACAGGAGTGTCAAAACACACAATTTTACTTAAATTTATTCAATAAAAATTATTTTTTTACTGTGCTTCATGAAAATGGAGGAGCAAGCAGTAGTATTAGAGAAAGAGTCATGACATTATAGACACGAAACAACGATTTGACGATGAACTGTGCAAAATAGAGTTAACGCTGCAAAAAATAGTGTTTCTTAACTGAAACTACTTACCAGAAGTTAACAAATGATGCACAAAAAGCCAAAATGACTACTAAAAAGGAAACCAGGGACTATTGGTTCTTGAATCGCTACGATGTGATGATTGTGGAAAACAAAAGTAAACTCATTTATCATGTTAAAGAAGGCATCAGTACTATACAGTATTACGTTACGGGCTCCGAGTTATTTCACGTACTTCATGAAGCTCATTTGCTTATTGGACACAGAGGACATGATAGAATGTTCAAATCATGATAGAATGATTGTTTTTGTATTTTGGTTGAAAGAACTTTCAACCAAAATACATAAACATTACATGTCATGATACTGAACTGTACATCCACCTTTGTAAACCTTACCAGAAAAAACAGAAAGGTATTAATAAAAAGGGCATTGTTGTGAAAACCTATGGTTTTTTCTGAATTTAATTCCCATTGTCAGGTAAATCTTATTGACTTTCAGTCTCAGCCAGATAGAGAATACAAATTTATTATGGTGTACCAATATCACCTCACAAAATTTGTGATTCTCAAATCTCTATCATCAAAAAGAGCTGAAGAAGTAGCCTACAACCTAGTAGACATATTTGCATTGCTTGGAGGGCCATCTATATTACAGTCTGACAATGGTAGGGAATTTGCCAATAATGTGGTGACCAGCTTGAAGGAGTTATGACCAGCACCGAAGACTGTCCATGGGAAGCCTCGCCATTCACAAAGCCAGGGTAGTGTCGAAACAGCTAATCAAGATATCAAAAATATGCTTTGTACTTGGATGCAAGATAATAAACCTGACTGCTGGAGTGAAGGACTGCATTTCGCACAATTTATGAAAAATAGAGCTTAACATTCTGGGATCAAAAGAACACCATATGAAAAGCTCTTTTTGGCTGCAAACTTAAATTAGGGCTTACAACGTCTTTTCTACCCGAAGATGTTTTAAAAGACATAAATACAGAGGAGCAGCTAGAAAAAGTAATAGAAAGTGCCCAAACAATGGAAAAAGACGAAACTAAATCAGATTATGCAAGAAAAAGAGCCTGTTTCAAAAAACAGGCACAAGATTATAGTGGATAATGGACTAAAGCAGCATGACGGAGGCATGCTTACCGAAGAAATTTTCGTTTCAGATACCTGTTGTGTGTGTTTAAAGGAAATGAGTGATGCACTTGCATGCAAAATGTGTCTTCAAAAAATTCATACCTTCTGTGGCCATGCTAGTAAAGGTGATGAAATGGATATTTTGGGCAATATTTGTTTCAAAACTGAAAATGCTATCGAAAGTAAAATAAACTCTAAAATCAATCTTGAAATACAAGCCAAAAAATGAAAATGAATTCTGAAACAAAATTTCCCACTGCTTCTTTTTGAGCTACTGTGCGCGTTCCTACTCTTGACATCAACAAGAGAGGTGATTCATGAAATATATTGGCAGCTGTAATGAGTGTGACAGAGAATGGTTTCTATTGACTTGGAATTTCTGAAGGAATTTTAAAACAAGTATATGCGAGATCACAATTCACTTTATGCCCTAAGAACTTGCTTAGAATTGAAGATATTGCTGACCATGAAATTCCTCTCCGGTCAGTTGCAATTGCTCAGTCCCGTGGCAGCAGCCAAGGATTCGTTAAATGTATGTGTAAAACAAAGTGCTAAAATATGAAATGTCTTTTGAGTGAAAAATGTAATGAAATATAATTCAAAATGTCATTCAAGCCTGCCATGTTGCAGCAAGTAGGTTAATTTCTTATTTTTTATATGAAAATTTTGTTTCCCTTAATAATAATGGCATAAATTATGTTTTGTACAACTTTCATTTTTCTTTACGCATTTTGAATAAAATTTTTTTTAATGACACTCTCATTACTTTTTCAGAATAACATTTGTATTTTTGAGAAATGCACACCATTTACATAATAACATCAGGACCTTTTCTTCATACTTTGCCTAAATAGCATTTGTCATTCTATAGAATGCCTAGGTATTATATACAATGCCTAGAGAAAGTATGTAATACTTCTCATATTTCATACCTTGCCTAAAAACATCTGGCATTATATACAATGCCGATGTTTCATACTTTGCCAGTAACATATATAAAGATAATCAAAACGAACAGGAAGTTTTCCCACATTAAAGTTGTTGAAAAGTATAAATGAAATTAACCTACATGCTTTTGCTTCAAAAAGTTACCAACATAAAGCAAATACAAAAATAGTGGCACACCTGTTTCTAACTTTAACCACGACATATTTTAGGGAACTAACTATTCATGGAATGGAAAATATGACGACCATAATCTTTACATATTTAATATAATGCGGAAGAGATTGGCAGCCATATTTACTGTTTGTATAGATTTACCAGTATATGCTGATAATTCTTAAACCATGATTATTTTTAAAATGCAAAATCTACTAAAATTTAATCACTGAAATCTGGAAAAATACAATTTAAAGAACTTGTATAAGCTATAAATAATACAGGTGTAACTATTTAATTAAAATATGTTTCATACACATTTCTGCACATGGAAATTAAGTACTTTTAAGGCCTTTTAAGGGCCTTTAATGAAAAAACTTAAGGACCCATCAATAAATGTGAACTGAATAAATTCAATTAAAGAAATTAGCTATGCTTGAATTTCACTTTGTATCCTGAGAATAAAACTGATCCACACGTAGAACGCATTATTACTTAATATAATTTAATAAACATGATTATAAAATAAATTTGAAAATAAAATCAACTTTATAAAATCTATCAGCTAGCATTTTCTTAAAGCTCATTTTCTCACATATTTGCTCAGTCTAGAGGTTTTGTACATAGCAGAGAGATTTGATGTCAAGCAGCGTAGGTTAAAATGAGAAGTAAAATTATAATCAGCATGATTCATAATGAAAGAGTGGCCACTGCTGCTTGCCTAGATAGAGACATGCTAATCGGAACAAACCTGAAAGGCTTGATGTAGGCACAGTTAGCAAGTTTTGAAATTTAGTTGGGCTCTGTCTGATGCAGTTAGTGTCATAGCTTTGTGTAGAGTTCCAGGGCTTGTAACCCAGTTAACATACTTTAAGGTTCCAATAAGCCACTAAAGAACCAGATGTGATAAGTTGTTTGGCATTATTTTAAGTCTCACTAAATGGAAAAAATAAGTTTTACATGAATTTTTACATTTTTGTGTTTTATCTAGTGACCACAGTAAGGATTAATGAAAAGCAATACCTCGTTTATGGCGAGATAATTTTTAAGGGTAAGCAGTTAGTTATAAATAATTAAATTAGGTTGTTAGATAAGCAACAACACTAAACAAAATATTTATGCGTCTTTTTAATTTGAAACCTTCCTAGACATTTTGGCTAATTTATATAAATTTCCTTCTCTTTAAGCATCTTTTCTAACAAATAGAAATTTGTCTCAATACGCAAACCAATTTCCTCACTAGTTTATGCGTGCTTTATCTCCTAACTTGTCGACCTATCCACAATGCACCTATGAGGGTTTACTTCATCTGGTAAAAGTTACATAGTCCAAAACCCCATACAGATAAGAAGTAAATTATCGCTATGGCTAAAAGTAACTACAAAGTCGGGCAAAAGTTTAAATAAGTCCTTATTTTCAAAGACTATTCTATTTAATTTTAATTTAAAGAGGTTCAGTAACTCTATCATTTTAACAAATTCAAATATCGGCTGTGATAACATAAAGATGAATAATTACAAATTATCAGAGCTGGTACAATCTAATGCAGTGAGCAAGCAGAGGTCAGAAACACACACTGTCCTATACTCCAAAAACCTCAGTTTAAAAAACTGTCTAAGTGATTTGCATGCTGGTGACAAATTAGAAATGGGAAATTATAGTAAAGGTTAAAACTATAAACAACTAGGTAATTTACATAATAATAATTGTACATATTTTGAAGAACAATTTTCTTTCTCCTTATGTATTCAGTGTCTTTCTTCAACATATTTCCTTTTCATTTTAGAATTTTTTGATTTAATTAAAATCTCTGTTATTCTAAAAAAAAAAAAATTTATAATACATAGAAAAAGCTATTCTTTAGTAATATGAACATTCAAACGAAATATGAAATATATATGGAAAGTTACAAAACTGGTGTGGCAGAATTTTTAGAATGCAGTGACACACTGAGCAACAAGACCTAGAAATGGCAAAACTTTCAGGATTTAGAGTTGGCATTGGAAGCAGAATTTAGAAAGGCACTTGGCAGCAGAATTTAGAATCCGCAGAGCAGGCATCATGAGGGAAAATGTCTTGTGGCAGCTCCGTGTATGATGCATTAAGATACATTGGATGAATCTTTTAAATTGTCAATTTTATATTTCTTTATTAATAAAAAAAAATTTCTTTCTTTAATGCCTGTCCATGTGATCAGATTAGAAGTATTTTTGATATTTTCCATGTTTGTGTTTAGGGAAGAGAAGAGAAAATAAAGGGATCCTAGTAAAGAAAAAGATCCTAGTATCAGAAGTAAAACATTTAAATATTATGTTTTCATTGTTCTTCTGGACGTTCTCCCAAAAGCAAAAAATTCATCGCAAACTTTCTGTAAAATACATCCATTATGTGTTATACTATGGAGACATTTTTCATTTTGTCACATTTTTCTGGATTCTTCTGAATCGTAGGTTGTAAAAACTAAAATTACAGGAGCCAGATGGTGCTGTGCGTCTGACTTCTTTTTGAGTTGAATTAATTGCGATTAAGGCTGCGAAGAATGGTGAACCATGAAATGTTAAGTGCAAACTCTATATATAACTGTAATTAATAAGTGTTTTCTGGTCGTCATTTATTGTCTATGTCATCAATAAAATTGGATAAAATATTGGATTGAATTGATCTCGTCTGACAGGCAAGAAACTTGAGATTATTTTATTTGTTTGAATGTTGAAGTAGAATTCTCAAGCGAAAGCAATTTTAGATATAAGTTACATCATCTTTTAAAAAGATGATGATAGACTTAACATTTCATGGTTCACCATTCTTCGCAGTCTCAATCACAATTAATTCAACTCAAAAAAGAATCAGACGCACAGTGCCATCTGGCTCCTGTAATTATAGTTTCTACACAGGTCTATAAATCTTGCCTTCAAATCCTTCTAAACTTTCAAACCTGCAATGTCTAAAATCCTAAAGAAAAATTACCCCTACCAATTCTGTAACATCAAAATGCCAGAAATATTTTGAAAAAAAAAAATTCAGAGGGAAAATGTGTAAAATAAATTTTATACAGAAAACTGATGCATATTCTGAGAATTCTAAATATTCTGAGACAATTATATCGAAATCTATGAAAAAATGTAAAAGACATTTTTTATTAATTACATAGCTACTTTGCTTTTACTAATAACTGTTTCGTAAATTTTACTTTATAGCATTATACCCTGTTTATTTTTCAAATTCAAAATATTGTATAATAAGTGGCTAAAATAGAACTTTATAATATGGCAGCAAAAAATAGAAATATTTTATTTTAATGTTATTTTTTAAATATAATTTCAATATATTACCATTATTTTAAAGAAATTTATCGATGCTACGTTTAAAAAAAAATCATCCAAAAATTCACAAATCACAGAATTAAAAATTTTCTAAAATCATCAAAATATTGAAAAGTCGCCAAATTTTGAACCATTTAATAAAGGAATTCACAATCCCAAAAGCAAAAAGTTGTTTAAGAGCTCTTCGTTAGAAAAAATGAAATAATTTTGAAATGAGTATGTTTAACTTCTTGCTCAGAAACTTGAGTATCCTACCATTTATATTAGAAAAAAAGAATAAATTATAGCCCATGAATCCATTCAAAAGATAATTATATTTTTCAGTAAATTGCCAAAAATATTCCTCCAAAATGCTTATTCCTATTCAAAATGGCAGTTGCAAAAACAGACAGAACTTTCAGATGCCGATTTTGGCTGAAATTAAGGACGATGATTTTCAATGATAGTTCCGTGTAAAACATATATTTTTTATAGTTTATTTAAAAGTCTAGTTTTCTGCTTTTGAAAAATGTATTCAAACATACAAACATAAAACTTCCTATCAGCTTTTGTATCTTTTTTATATCAATACTGTATAGGAGGAAAACTACTTACAGATTTTTGAAGAAATTACTAAAAATTATACATTACTTCATTTTGATGCAAAAGATTTTTGTGAAATAAATTATACAACTTTTAGAGTAAACCTTCAACACCGTTTTTAGTTATTTCGCAGCTGATACTATTGAGCATTATTATTTTAATAGCTTACCAGCAAAAAAAAAATATGTATTTTTTTACATGCCCAATTCATTCATCAAAATAAAAAGAACATTTAAAAAATTATGCAAAAAAGTAATCTTAGTTCAGTACAGATTTTGCATTAAAGTCTATCACTTTCAAAGACAATCAGACACAGGACCCTCTTCCTGAAGACAAGGAATCTGTCTGATCACACTCAAACAATTCTATAAAATATTATAAGACATTAACTCTATGACTGATCGCTGTTGAAATCGATACAATTTTATTCAAAATTTGTCTAATTTTAAATTTTACATTTCTGTACTTTTCTTCCATTCTCATGTACACATTTAATTCACATCTGATTATTCTCAATGTTAAATACAAATCTGAATGTGCAACCCTTCTCTCTTTTTCAATATTTCCTTCTGTTTCTGCAATCAAATTCTTTTGAAATACTATCATCTTTCACACTTCCCCAAACATAAGAAAATATATGCTTTCAGTACATCTTTCTTAAGGCTGTATCTTTTTTTTTTTTGGAGGGGGGAGGGATATATTTAAGCTTTCACCAAATTTCACGTAAAATTAAATTTTCCAATAGAGATTAAGATTTCATTCCTTTATTTCAGCAATCCATCACAGGTCTCACACACTGACGCAAAGACACTGTAACATCTAGCAACTCTTCAGAACTTGAAACTGCATTGCAGGCAGTGATGTTTATACATACACATGTATTCATTTACAAGAATATCTATACTACTGCCATATAGTTTTCTAATAGCAGTTTCATTATTTTCTACAGCACTTTGCAAAAGTAATTCATTAGTATGTGTAAAATTGAAATGCTTTTTCAGCAATCAGTGAAAGAAACAACACTGTTAAAAGAATCTGACTATTAATATAAGACTTTTTTACCCAATTTCAGATGCAAATGGAATTTGAAAAACAAAATCGCTGATAATAAAGTAGTCTGTATTTCATTCCAAGTTTTCAAACATACCAATAATACACAGCATAGCAATAATATTCACGTAATTACTCGTTTTAAAAAATCATTAAAGTGTTACAAACTGCTACAAAGTAATCTTATTGAATAGAATTAAGTCATAATATTCTTCATATGACAAGTTTTAGAAATTTAACATCATAAAAGTAAATTTTATCAATACAAAGTTACTGTACGCCAAAGCTTAGATTTACTGTTCTTTAGTATCCTAAAGAGAGAAAATTTTATAAGTGTAACACAATGGCTTTCGTGCACATGAACAAGGCAAGGGAGAGTTCAGAAAATGATAAATGGCAACAGTAAGAAAAAGTTTAAAAGAAAATGATTTTTAAAAAAACAGTAACTGACAAAGAGGATAGACATAAAAGCCAACAATGGAACAGGAATTCTGTGGATTTTATCTCTGGCTTTTACATGACTGGTAATTCTTTTTTTTTTTTTAAATGTGAATGCATTTTAGCAATAAAGGTTTTTTTTTTATTATAATACCAATACACATATGAGTGTAATGGTAGTTTTAAACGAGAACAATAAAGAGGAAGAAGGAAGTTAAGAACTGATTAACCCCTTCCAGTACGATTTAATAATGAAAAACTGTGCATGAAATAACCATTTAATTTTTATTAAAAAAAACTTGTTTCATTTTATAATTCTTGCATATTCTTAATTAATATCTATTTTTACACATTGTTAACCCCTTCTGGTATTATGACGAGTCTAGCTCGTATTCGGTGTTTCATGCCATACGCACAATGACGAGCTACACTCGTCATTGTGCGATTCCAGAAGGTTCACTATCATCACTTATTAGTCGCCTAGCACGTTTTCACTTCCTTGGTAATATTTCACTATCATTACTTTCATTATCAGTATCAGGTAAATGTACACTTATTTCTTCTGATTCTTCATAATCGCTCCAATGACCTTGACCTTCGTACTCTGTACTGCTCTTATCCATTATGGTGTTTATTATGCAACACGTTTTTTCTTTTAGCAAAAATATATATCGACCGATGTTCACACCAACTGTTTACAAGAATGAAATCTTACAGACTAACAACAATTTCGCCGCGTCTTGTACCAAGAAATTCTAACGGTAAACAATATGTGATAGTGATATGTGATATTTCCACAAGTAACAAAAGTGTTGCCAAATTCTTTACACTAGAAATTTTAAACTAAATTAATTATCACATTCAACAGTAACTTTAATCGCATGACGAGTGTAGCTCGTCATTGTGCGTATAGCATGAAACACCGATGACGAGCTAGACTCGTCATAATATCGGAAGGGGTTAAGAAGCTAACAATGCTTAGATTTATGGCATTGTGATTAAAGAAGTAGCACTTAAAAATTTTGAATAGATACGAAAGTACACTGAGTAAATAAAATTAATAATTGTAATTGATCTATATGAAATATGGAAAATGCTCATTATTAATGTATCTATTTATGTGTGCTTTTCAAAATTCTTTCTGCTGTGCCCTCAGAAGTGGTATATACCCTGCAATCTTCCTTTAAATTTTCAAAAGATGAAACTGATGAGAAATGTATTCACATAAACACAGTACACATACATATACACAAAAACAGTTTTAAAAAAATTCCATTCCATGATAAACACTACGATAATAAGCTTCTGTTGCAATACTTATCTGATCAAATGCAGTTTTTTATATGTGAAAGCCATAAACAAACCTGACATATACAGAAGCCAGAATAATGGCCAGTTATAAAAATAAAAGTCATTTCTTAAAATATGCTAAATGAATATTTGCCAAAATATAGTTTTGATTATTGAATGAATGAGAGCATATTATTAGTTTTGCTTTCATTTCCATTTAAATAACTGTTTCATTGCCATTATTTTTACTGTTTCAGAATCCCTGATTAAGAATAGCTCTCTTATACATCTAACACAAACTGTTAATAATCTGTGTTAGTTTCAGCCTTCTGCTTGAAATTAATTCTGAGTTCTTACAGTACTTGACAAAAATAATATTTGACATGAAGAGAATAAATATCATTTGCCTAAGAAATTAGGTGGAAATTACCCATCCTTTGAAGTGTCCAATATACTGCCTAAGAGTTCCACAGTTTTTGGATTATAATTCTGATCTTTATAAACACCCAAAAATTTTCGTACAAAATCTTCTGGTGTCATAAAACGTTCTCCATTTTTTTCCACACTTGCATACTGAAAAATATAATTAGACAATATTCAAAAATTAATTTCTTATCAATACTTCATATAAGATCATTATTAAAACAAAGTTAGTCTTTACAAATTAACATTTCAAGTATACACTTCCAATAATGTATTTTTATACAAAATCACCCTTTTTCTAACAAATCAATTCTGTACTGAAAATATCTTTGGTACTTCTTTGTTAAAGCAGCCACTTCGATCAGTCACCAGAATGGGAAGATAAGTCACCAAACTTTGCAAATTTACTCTTCAGATTTTTAACCTGCAATTAATTTGATTTTGAGACTGCTTTCATTACAATGTTGTGTGCATGATATCATCAACAGAGTGTTTCTTTTTACTTCTAAACTGTTATCTATGCATAACTGCCTAACAGTGGGTGAGTTGTAAAGTAGCTCAAAAGTGGTAGTTTAGTCTGGGTTCGAATTCTGGCAAACTGGGCGTTTTCACGGTTTTACCCATGCGCAACATGTATACGAGACAGTTTCCCTTAGAAACTCCTACACAAACGCAGCCCTCAAATGCTTTGCAATAATTAAATAAAACAAACCATATTTAACTTCCTATTAAATGAAAAAATAGCATTGGTCCCCCCAGTAGTCCGAAATTTTTTGTACACTGAGTGAGCGAGAATGTAAAAATGACCATCAAATGAAATTATTCATTGGAAAACAGAATATTTGGAGATGCAATGTGAAATGCTGCAACGAAAAAAACTGTCTCAGTGCTTATAATCTATTTCATGATACCAGGATTCTTACAGCTTTTGAATTTCATATACCTTTATTGGAGGTGAAGGTAACATGAATTGGCATAATATTCATTAACTTACAGGACTAGTTTCAAAAGTTTAAATATAAAACCTTCTTCAGATGCAGAATTGCAGTTTCCCTACCACCTCTTCTGAAGATGAAAACGGTTTTATATTTAAACTTTGAAACTAGTCCTGCAAATTTATACCCAAAAATATATTTTATTTGAATAACACCTCATGAACTTAAAATGACACTCAGTTGAAATGGAGATATTTTCCAGATTTAAAATTATACTATGGATTTCATTGTTGCATTAAATGACTGATGATCAGAGCATTGTCATCACAATGGAAAATTTCAGTTAAAATAATCTTTACATATTCCATGAATTGGAAAATTTCACTTTTCACTTGCGATACTCAAAAGATCTTTCGTGAAGCCACAGTTATCAACTTAAACCCACAGTTATTACCATACTTTCTAGTCAGTTAACAAATTTCATGATAATAACTGTGGAACATGAAATTTGTTAACTGACTAGAAAGTATGCAGATCATTTTAAAATATATATGCAAACACATCCTCTCATGATCTTGTAATATTCCACATGGATTTTAAATGAAAATAATTTAAAAATTCTTGGATGGTTTTACTACACTGATTTAAGGGAAAAAAAGCTTCTTTATACCTATATTTTCAGGGCGTGCAAAACTTCCAGCATTCATTGGCTGAAGGATGGATGTACAGTTTCAAAAGTAAAACATTTGTTATTGTTTACTGTGATAAGATTAATTATAATAGACTGACTAAAACAATAAGCAGCATCAAATCAGAAAGTTAACATATATTGTATAAAGATTGCTATTTGGAATGCTAACTGAGCTTAAAAGAATTTTTCTCCTTTCTTCCCCATTATGCAAACCAAAGGAACTCATTATGTATAACATTTCACTCCGAACAAACTTGGGTCTTTGGGTTTCTCTCATTGTGTACATGACCAGATAAGATTGAAAAATGTTGCACTCCCCCAACCACTCAAGGAGCAAAAATGAAAATGTGTTTCATTAGTCAGCAAATGTTTAAAGAGAAAACAATATGCAGGATCATTCAATATTGTCAAGGATAATAATGTTTCTCTACAAAATAAATCTCAATTAATTGAGAGAAAAATCGGTCAATTTAGGGCACTCGTTCTTTCTCTTGAGTATTATATTCAGCATTCCTCTACTATGTAAAAAAAAAAAAGATTTCTCAAAAAAAAAAAAGAAAAAAGAAAAGAAAAAAGAAAAAAAGAAATTTATGGAAAGTCCAAAGAATGGATCTTTTCACTAGACGTCCACACTTTGGGCTTTGTACTATACAGCTGCATTTAAACTGAACACTACAAAAGCTGTTTTCTATCACAGTCTTCAATTACGTATGAATTAATATTGTTGCAAAATGCCCAGCTGCGGTGAGATAGCTTCAAAATGTGACAGGAAAACACAGGGTTGCCATATTTGAAGATATTTTGCAACAAAATTGGCCATATGCCAGACAAAGAGAAAACATTCTAGAATGCATTCTCAGCAGTTTTCTCAGGAATATTCTCGAAGGTAGGTTGTATATGCCTTGCCTGTACGTGTAGTATCTTAAATTGAATAGTGTCTTAAGTTCAGAGATCAGCTTGAAAGCGATCCACGAAGTCGAAAGCTATGTTTTAGTGCTTTGATGTGAAGCTGTCTTCACTGTTATAGTTAGAAGGCTGTGTCGCTGATTGTTTCAGTGTTTTTGTCGCATTTTTTTTTATGACTGTAGACGTGTCTTTGGAACTGTCCTGTGTAATACTAGTCAATAAATCGTGTTTTGATTCTTCGTCAAGTGTTATCATCAATTAGTCTAAATCCACAAATCTGTGGGATGCAACAATATCAAAATTCTGGTCCCTGAGATGACATACATTATTTACTCAAATATTTTCTGCTCACTTGAAAATGAAAAGAACATTGCAAGTTATACAGCATCTCTGAAGGAAAGGCATAACCTAGCACATCAAAAATGCATATAAAGAGATGCATTATTCATATCACTGAATTTTTCAGAAGTTATTAACTTTACTAATACAGGTGGCCCTCAATTGTTGCACATTTTTAAAAATTTAACTTTTTTTTAGATTTTTGTCGATACAGCAAAAACTGTTCACTTCTACGCAGTTGCTCCCGCTTTGGATTTTGGAAAAAAATGCCTAATCAAACATTCTTAATGAAGGAAGAATCAGTTGCTATGAACATGAGCATGAACTTTCTGAAGATCGATTGGCATCACTTCTTGATGAAAAGTTAGCTGATGATTTCAAATTGAAGCTAATGTTAATTTATCAAACAGAAAATCCTAGACTGTTGAAAGGGAAAGATAAAGAACTGCTTCCAGTTATTTGGAAATAAAATAAAAATGCTTGAGTTACTGCATTACTATTTAAAGATTGGTTCACTTTTCATTTTGTGCCAGTAGTTAAGCGAGATAGTAAAGATAAAAATTTACAGTTCAAAGCATCATTAATTTTAGACAATGTTCCAGAACACCGAAAAGCTCTGTGGAATTTATACCTGGAAATTAATGCTGTGTTTCCTGCTCCCAATACTACCTGCCTCACACAGCCCATGGAATAAATAGTAATAAGTACATTTAAACAATATTATATGAGTACAATAATGAATCTGGCCATAAAAGCAATTGGCATGGAAGGTGTGCCCACATTAAGAGATTTTTGGAAGAGCTATAATATATTTAACACAATAGCATTGGAAACTATCACAGATGAAATAGGCAGCCTAATGAATGAACTAAACTTGGACATCAAAACAAAGATGTTAATGATTTGATTAAATCTCAATCTATCGAATGAATACTAATTGAGGAACAAGACTTAAATGAAATATACAGTGAAAATGAAGAAACTGATAAAATTGATAAAAACTGATAAAATTGTCAATAATTTAACAATCAACAACACGAAAGAAGTAGGAAGCATGAATCAAAAAATATGAATCTTGAAAATTTTTTTACCATCATGGAAAAATGTGACCTCAAAGAACATATATCTCAAATAGGTAGGGGAATTGAGAAGGACAACAGCATGTTCATAAAACTCTTAATCAAGGGGAAAAAAGCTGGTACTAAACTAACTTTTGACAATTTCATAAATAAAACAACTAAAAGAGCATAAGCACACCTCATGCAAAAGTCAAGGGCTGTCTGCATTACTTTTTACATACACAATGATGCATTTCCCTACTATGCACACTGCTTATATAAATCAGAATTTTCTAAATCATAAGTTGAAAAAAACCTGGGGAAATAATATCAGACTGGCAGAATATGTATATGCGGTATTTTTAAGCTACAAACCACCTGTTAGTTCAAACTATACCTGAGTTACCCAAGTTCAAAAACTCAGGTCCTCTTTCACTTATGACTGCAAACTATCTTTGCACTCATTAAGTAGAAGACTGCCTGTAACAGAATAATATTTTTAATTGCAAGAAACAAATGAAGCTACTATTCTCTTTCAGAACATCACTTTCCCCAAACATGAAACCACTGGATAAGATACAATAAACTATTAAAAAAAAACACTCATTCAGAATAATTTTGAATAAGCTGAATGAAATAATAATACTTCTAAGTATCTTATCTTTACAACGCTCAATGTTAATAATATGCATTATTTATTAGCTTTTTAATTAATATGCTATCAAAGATTAATAAAATTTTATTTTATTAATCTGAGATTAAATTTTTGGAGTCATCTCATTTATTAAAAATCAATCTCATTTTATTAAAAATGATTATCAAATTTCTTAAAGACTATTTTATCATTAATTTAAAAAAATACACTTTTCATTTAATAAAACTTCAGAATATTATTTATGGTAATTCATACTCAACAAAATTTTTTTTTTTTTTACTTTGTTAAAGACTTCTTGAAGTTTTTCAGGATCAGCTCGTCTAGTATATTGTGTTCCCTGAAAAGAGAAGTAATTTAGAGACAGGACCTCACAGGAAATGGAAACAAAATAGAATTACAGATTACAACTAAATAAGTCTGTTATCCACACACTGCACAAAATAAGTCTGTTATCTATTTAAATGGGGAGGTATGAATAAGGACATTCAGCACTAATACTTTTTTATCTCTGAATACAATACACTGAAATAAAGTTCACTAAATTTATATATAAGAAGTGCCACAAAGAGATAAAATCATACCACATAACATAGGTTTGACAAGAATAATTCCATTTTATAACAAACATGAAATTAATGAAAATTTAAACCTTTTTTTTATTATACATGCATTAAAGAAATCACTTAGACAAAAAGTAATTTAGTTTTAATACTGTGAACATTACACTTCTTAACAGGTGAGATCACAAAATATATTTCTAAATATAAAAAACAATGAAAATGGCTTAATTTGGAGCAGTTTCAATTTTTTTAAATCCTTCCCTAATTACTTATTTTAGTGTTTTTCTGTTAACACAAAGTAAATTTCTAAATGTGGTAGCCTCTTTATATCATGTCATGAGTCAAGTGGTGACTCAATAACAAAAAAGCATCTTCTTTTAAAATAATAATATTAATTTTCTGTTCCATTACAGATTCACACCATTAAAAGCTTTTGGAGACTCTTAGAGAAAAGTACTCAAATATTAGTTTATTAACGCCATTACATTAGCAAAGTTACGAATTAGTTATAAAAATATGGAGCCAATGTGCATTAAAAAAGAGAAGATGAGAAATTAGGTAAAAATTTATCTTACATTTAATTTTCTGAAATAATATAAAAGATAATACTTTAATTCCGACACTCCCTTAAGAGAACAGATAAGGTTTTTTTCTCTAGTGAAATTTCTACCATTGCATTAGAAGTTAACACATCACCATATAATTCATGAATGCTTTTTCCCAATCATCTTCAACTTGCCCAGCTTTGCAATAAGAAAAAAAAAAGTGAGTTGCTATGGCACTAATTTGTCGTACTTGACATTAGACAGAAAGTGAAAAAGTTTAACAGTTCAGGAAATAAATCATTCAGAAAGTATTAAGTTGAAAATGAGCCGAGATAAATTGCACGATGGTTAGTATACAATTCACATTTAAAAAATGCATTAAAAAATTGCATAAAAAAGTTTTTTTTGCTTGGAGATAGTTTTTAATTTGTACAGCATCAAGATTCATAATGAAGATGTTTTGGTGGTTGAGAATTAAGCCAAATATATTAAAGTGATCTTCTAACATAAAAATATAACAATTATCAAGATCAATATATATTTATGTTCTCAGTAATATTGTTTGGTTTTAGTGGTGATTATGAAAAATTTCATCGTATTAAAAAAAAAACAGTAAATGAAAATTAAAAAAAAACTTACTTGGCCTTTCATGATTTAATTACCTTTTTCTTTAAGAAAAAAAAAATAAATAAATAAAAGAAATTAAGAGTTTTAAATGTTCTAAATTTTTTTTAATTATCTTAATTGTAAATTTTATATTTTAAATGAATACATTTTCCACAAATTGAAAAAATGCATACTAAAATAATTTGATAATGTTTAGATTGCCTAGACAAACAATTAGCCAATGAAATTATATAGTGACTCTGTTTTTAGTATGAAAACTACTCAAAGCTCAAAGATGAACTTTGTCTTGCAACACACAAAGCATTAATATCTATGCAATACAAGGCACTATTTTGTCATATGTCTGATTTGCATCGTTAAAAAGAAACAACCTTAAACATTTATCCCATAATTCATTACATAACTGCATCATGCCATAATTTATTGCATCATGGCATATGAGACAATTTCTCACATTTGTGCAATTCGTAATAATGCAGTTAAGTAGCTTTTTCCCATATTTCATGTTATTTTATATATACAATGTCAGTAGATCTATGCAGATGCTTTTAAATGATATAAAATTTATATAAGTGCAATAGTGAAAGATAAGACATCTAATATTGAAGTGGAACTATAATCAGCTTTATCAAAGTACAGTAAAAGCCCGATTATACAATGCTGAACTAATCACAAAGCTCAACTAACCAGAATATTTTTGAATTTTAGACTTTTTTAATGCAATTAATCAAACAAGAGATTTGTTAAGCCATCATAAAGCATATATAGGACTAACACTCAAAATCTCACTTATACAGTTATACAGCTTTCTTTCAGAACATATTGATTACTCCCTCCCACAATGTTGTATCTAACATACTGTTCCAAGATTTCATTCTTCGAGCCAGACACTCTTCATAAAAAGAGAAAGAAGAACATGTAAAAAATTTCACAGTTCAAGACAGGCATTGATTATCTACTGAAAGAATAAGCTCACTAGTATATTTAACATTAATCATTCTTAATAAACAAAAACTGTTGCCCACCACAGTGACTCTGAACCAGTAATAAATGTGTCATTACAACTAATCATAACATCTTTGCTTTCATTTTATGTAAACTTGATTAATTCTTGACCAGTACTAGTTTTGTAAAGAATAATATAAGTGAACAGTTATTTATCTGTTTTTCCAACACATTTTAAAAAAATGAACAAAATTTTGGGGCAGGCAGAATATTTCAAAAATTAAAGGGCCTTAACATCAAGTAAAGCATGCATTAATGGCTACAATATGCAATTTGCTTTGAAAATGAATGAACATCGACAATGCAAACATAAAAAATTTTAACAAGCAATTTTAATTTTTTAATACATTACATTCATAACATCTGTATCTTGATTATCTAATTAAGCAAACAGTAACCTGTTCGTTCAAACTTCAGCCTGAATGACTGACACATGTTTGGTAAGATAACCATCAACTTTATGGTCAACAGGATTTCATAATCAAATCAGATGTTTTTATGAGAATTTCTGATTATGAAAATATGTCGACATTTAAGTCTTAAATACATTTTTTCTCTATAATCTCATAATTTAAATGCCATATTTACTCACATATTTTCCTACTAATTTTACTATGTGAAAACCAAAAGGGAATACACCATATATACTATTTCCGAAGAACCAACTTAAATGATAAAAACAGCACATTAAAAAACAAACATAAAAGCACATTATGTATTGCAAAGGACTTAAAAATTTCTCTCTATATATTTTTACTTACATAAAACTTTTTTATATGTGCATATATTTTATATTATCACCATAAATTAGATGTTTCTAAATAAAATAAATATCATGTTGAAAAACCCAGGGGGAAATTCATGTGCATGGGAGAAATATCTGAATAAATATGACACATGCTTTTCATATTCCAGTTCATAACAAACAAGCAGATTATTTTTTAAATTTTTGACTAAAAATTTCTTAATTCATTAATTTAGATTCAGATAAATTTTTATAAGCTTTCTGTACCGGATGCTCCACAATTTTCAAGCATGTGGCACTTTTGGATAGTCGAGCTCAAATGTATTTTGATACAATCTGCTTTACCCAAATCTATATATATAGTATTTTTATATGGTTTTATGTCAATTAACTCAGTTATCTAATTAATATGCATTTACTTTCACTTCTACTTTCGTCAAATCCAACCCGAATACAAATTAAACTGTATACGCAGATCTCTTGAGTTGGAGAAAGCTTTTGGCAACCTTGCTGACCATAATTTTGTTTACAACTCTCAGCTAATTGAACTGATTTATTGACTTTAGCTTTGGCAAACTACAATTGCTTCACAGATAATCAGGGATATTTTACAGCTTATTTAGACTGTAAATAATCCCCGATTATGCTTGTTGTATTTCACATTCTAATTTGACTCAATGTCTTCCTGTCAATTTCCTGCAATCTGCAGAGATTTCTGTTATATTCATGAGTTTTATGTAACCATCAAAAGTTTCTTTTAAACCTTCAATTTCAGCAGTGTTCATTACAGTTAAAAGATAAAACAGGATAACAAATCGTCTGATTCTCTTTACAGTTCTAGTAGTTTGGCATTTTTAAGTAGTGTACAAATGTACAAGCCAGTCTCACTTTATGCATATTACCGCAATATAAAAAAGATTTTGCAATCAGCCTCAAATCATGTTGAACAAAAGCATTTATGTGATTAGCTTTTAACTCCAAAGTTACATGTTTAATAAAGATATTTTGCTTCAATGAAATGCACAAATGTTATACAATTCTCAATTACATCACTTAATTGTTTAAGAATAACTAAATAAATACTCATATTAACAAGTAGCAATAAAAATTAAACATTTATTGCTACTATTTTATGCATATACATTGTTAAATTTCATGGTAGAAACTTGAAACTTTTATAGATAAAGAAAATAAACATTAGTACATTCATTAGAAAACTAGAATGAGAAAAAGTATGGAAAATCAGTAGCATAATTAACATTACTTTTGTACTGAATATGCAACAGTGACCTTGAACAACTAATACATGGTGTCAGCATGTTTATATTTTATATTTATTATTATTGTACATTTATTTGTATTTAATATTTATTTTTATTATTATTGGAGCCACCCCATTGTGGTCACTAAACCTTCACACTTATGAAATATGCACTCCTAGTACAAAAGGTTAAACAACCTGCTTTAGAACTACCACTACTAGACTATTTCTTTGTAGCTGATATCGAAAATTTATGTTGCAATATAAATAGAATCCACAACAGCCTGCTGACATTTCAATAAGTATAAAAAAAATGTGATATATTTTTCAATGTATATATTTAAAGATTTGATTTAACAGTTTATACAATACAAAATCCAAGATCTGGACTTGTCAGGAATTTGGAGATTGCTGATTTCGGATTTTTTCAGATATTGTATTATCAGTTTAAATCTAGTAAGATTACACTTACAAATTATAAAATTAACGATATGAAACAGTCATTTATAAAATAATAAAACATTTACAATCTTAAGAGAATCATCTCTTACGATAATCAATCTTAAGAGAATTTAACCCCCACCCAAAATGGTTCAATATTTATTTGTTTACTTTATTAAACTTTTTTTTTCAATGTAATTTGTTTAATTTGCTTAGTTTTTTGTGGCAATATTTCTCTTTAATTCCATAGACATATTTTCTTGTTCAGTTACAAAGTTCCATCCTTCAAGTCCTACAATTGCCTTGTCGGAAATTCCTATGTTATCACTCAAAATATTTTTCCCCTTAACAACCTCTGCAGTTTCTTCCCTATCAGCAGCAATATTTTCTCAATTTAGATTACAATACTACAGATTCCACCATGCATTAGTTGACTGATGCCTGGGACACTGACATCACAATGAAACACTTCTTATATCATCATCATTTATTACCACTTATCAACAATACTTCACAAATTCTATTAATTGAAAATTTTTGTTTTTTGTTTGCGATACCTGAAAACCTTTAAATCCATGGCTATGACCATAAAACTTAGCCAGCATCCATTATATATTAGTGGTGACTAAAGACATGTTGTTCAGCAAAATTCTGTCTCCGTCGTATGTTGATGAAGTTAAGCCTGAATTATTTTAGTTTAATTATTTATTATACTTATGTCTATTTCGAGCACATGCTTAAAGCTTATCCTAGTTCCGAATAAATAAATTTCCATACAGACTTAACACTTAGTTAGGGGCCGATGCTAGACATTTTGTGGCTCAATGCAGTCTTCACGAGTCAAAATTCTGCTGCCAAAAGAGTCTCCCTAATTCTGAAAATTCTGGCACCCCTAAATTTTGTATCGCAATGCCTTCTCTAAATCTTAATGATTTTGCTATCCCTTAATTTTTTCCTTCAGTTCTTCTTTAAATTCTAAAAACTTTTCCTCCCTTAATTCTGGTGCTTGGTGTTGCACACCAGGATAATGTTTTGTTATCAGGACCGGATTCAAAAATGCATGTATGTGTTGAATGAAATGTTTCCATAAGTTTTCATTAATTACATTGGAGGAAATTTTTATTTAGTTAACGATTACAAAAATTAAAATCAAAGTTTTATTCCATAATAATATTAAAATCATACATTATTTCTAGTCTGCTTACCGAGTTTCTGTTTTTAATATTTTCTCAAATATGAGATGATTTTTAACTTTTTTGAAGTGTTGTTTGAATCAAAAATCATATTCACATTATAATCAAAGCTTTCTTCAAGTTAAAACACCTTTAATAAAAGCTGATTTCCATTTAATTTACTTTCTATAAGAGTTAACGGAGTGACTAGAGGAAAAAAAATATTAATATTCTTTAAGACTTGCAAATGAATTATTACAACATATGAAGAAATAAGTATTTTAATACATATCAAAATTTTGTCCTCACATTCATAAATTACATCCTAAAATTTTTCTTTTACAACTGCAGTACTTAGGAGCCATAGCATCTCATATACCATGTTATTTCTGTCAATAACACATTTAATTTATATTTACAATTAAATGTAAGTCATTATATTATTGTAATGATTTACATTTAATAACTAATTTTTAAAGTTATAACATTCATAAGAATTTGTGCATGAATAAATTATTCATTTTAAGAACATTTATAAATAATTCAATTAATATTTACAGTTAATTAGAAAACACATATGACTAAAAAAGATAAATATGGACACTCATATTACATTTAAAATTTTGCCTTTTTTGACATGTAAAAATCTTTATTTCCTGTGTATTCACTGTATATTTCCAGTAAGTTAATTTATAGTTATTTAACAAACATAAGAATTAAGATGCATATGTAACTTGAATAAAAATTACATGCATTTTAATATAATATTAATAAAAATATACTTTTAAATTCAGCATTCCTAAATTTTTCTTGACTTCAAACCAAGGACCACTTGGCTCTTGGTAAGAAGAATTTAGCAGTTTCTAACCACCAATGGCCAAGTTGTTAAAAACTGCTAAATAGCGGTAGTTCATCCTAGATTCAAACCCAGTCAAATAAGCAGGTGCATGGTTGGTTTTCATAATTTTCCTTGCTTATCCCTCCTCTTAGGCAAACAACCCTCTAATACTCAAATAACCAAACCAAGACATATTCTTGACTTCATAGACATTGCTGTCGATGGCTGTGTTATTAGTTTTAAATATTTTAATGACTTTTCATAAATACTGGCAAATACAATGCTCTCTCCATAGGTTTTTAAAGATGACCGGCTTCACTTTCGAAGCAACCACCTTCTTCCCCTGTATTAATAGCCTATTAGTTTTATATCAGACGTATTTCTAGCTGAAAGATAAGCTATTTATTCTGAATATAAAGGCTCGTGTTTCCTTCTCTATGAATTGCCTGCTAAAAGTGCATATTCATCTGTATGAGAATGTGAGATCTTATTTTAAAAGTTTAATACACTTCAATCTTCTTCACTGAAAATATCACAATATATTTTAGATATTCCAAATGACTGAAAAATATACATGAATTTTGTGACATTAAATACCCTTTTAATAAGAAAATTTGTTTGGAACATTTTGTTTAAATTTCGATAAATTTGTTCTTGAATGTATAAAAATAAAATATAGTCACATATTCAAAGCTATTTTCATCGCATGATTAAAAATGTTTCATTTTCTAAATGCATTTCATTATATTTGACAACTACATAAATCTGGTAAATGAGTCAGTTTGTAAATGTTCCACTTTTGGTTTTATTTATTATTAAATTTTCTTTCAATCTGGTCTATATGTTAACAGACATAAATAAATATTCGTCTGTTTCACCCTGTGCAAATTCTTCTCCGTACAAGAGGGCAATTTTTGTGCATGTGTGTTGATTCCTCATTTGGCAACAGCAATAAAGCTTGAAAATTTCAATTTGAATTGTGCTGGTGATGATGCTGCTAAAGATAGTGTTTGAGGAGTGCTGCTAAAGATAGTGTTTAAGTTAACATTTAATGTTGATTATGTTCAATAGTTTGATCATTTTCTTTAGATTACTATATTATGTAATCTACGTGAAAAAATGCTTCTAGAACTAAAAAAGAATACTAATAGCAGAGTAAAAACAGTAAATTTTAATTGGAATCACTAAATTGAACTACATCTTTAGAATAGCATCGTAAAGCGTGTTCTCCTAATGACAACACTCACTGTTTCCAGAACCTGTTAACTAAATTATATATTATTATTATTATTATTATTCGCTTTCTCTTTTTTTTAACATACCCACATAACACACTTCCCATTGTCAATAAAAAAGAGGACAATAATAATAATAAACTAGAACAGAAAGTCACAAGAGTCCTATCTTATTACAAAGAATCAACAGTCTTGGTTTAAAAAGAAGTTTAGTCATTATGTCAGCAACTTGCTCCTCTGTAGGTATCTGATACACAATGATTTATTTTTCTAGAACTTTCTCTCATATGAAAAAATGCTTGATATTGATGTGTTTTGTACGTCAATGAAAATCAAGATTTTGTGACAGCCTCATTGCAGCGGTGTTATCTACTTGAATTACTGGAACTTCACGTAACTTGGCAACATCACTAAATAATCACTTTAACTAAGTTACTTCTCTAGAACATTCACTAGGTGCAATTATCTCCACTTCAACTGTTGAAGCTGCAACAAGTGACTGTCTTTGGTTAACCCATGATATAGTTCCGCCACTATATAGTATCACTACTCCACTTGTAGATTTCCTTGTTTCATGACATCCTCCGAAATCTGATTCATTATAGCACTTCAATACTCCAGATTTGTATTTATTTTTGTATGTGATACTTTTAGTAAGAGAACCTGTTATGTATTTAAATACATGTTTAACTTTGATCCAATCGTCTTTAGATGGACTTCCAAAATGATATGAAAGAATGCCGATACAGTGAGCTAAATCTCGTCTCGTACACTGCACAAAAAAAAAAGTGGGACAGTTCTATATCTCCTGTGCATTTTTCATGTCTCGAAAGTGCGACTTAGGATATATTTTAGATTCAGCATCATTCTAAAATAGATATTTTGACACAAAATCAGGCTTTTTCTGAAATTACATATATTTTTTTTTTCATATTTCGATTCTGCAACTTAAATTATGCCTAGGTATTTTATAAGTTTTGGTGAGAAATTTATAGAAAAATTAAAAAATGTATCTTGACACATTTTTTTTCAGTGTGCACCCAGAATAATTCACTAGGTGGAATTCTTAATTTATAGTAAATACTTAGCTTTTTTTTTTTTTTTTGATGGACGCATGAGAGAAAAAAAGCTCCATTGTTCATTCTTTCAAATAATTTTAACAAAGTGCACAAACCACATTTTCATTATTATCACTTTTATTAAATACATCAAATCTCAAAACATGCCAAAATGTAAATTCACATATACCTTAGGAAATGTTTAATAAAAAACTAATTTTTTGCAGGTATTCTTAGAAATACATCTACTTGAAAATGATGTTAAAAATTTTATAAGTTATAATACAAAAATGTCTTCTAAAAATTTATAAAAAATATTTAAAAACACAAATTTTAAAAATAAGTCATAAAAAATGTGTGAATTATATTTGGATTAAACTTAAATTGTGAATTCTGAAAGAAGGAATCAAGTAAGTTTAATAAAAAAAAAAGAGAGAGACAAAATATGGGAAAAAATTGGCATGTCATTTCAGAAAAAGTCTGATTTTTTGTCAAAATACCTATGTAAGAACAATGCTAAATCTAATACATATCCTAAGCCGTGCTTTCGAGACATGAAAAAACGCAATTTGAATTCTATCAATCGGCCCAATAGAACAGGAGATATAAAACTGTCGGGGGGAGGCAGTATACCTAACATAAAATACATTAAAGCTCCTATAGCTTCTCTATAGGGAAAAATTTCTGTATTTGGCTTATCTTCCTTTTTCTTTTCAGTTAAACTTTCCTTCAGGATATGCATCGACACTGGTTTGCAATCTAGCATCCCAAATTTTTGAAGAATTTTTTATGCATAAGCTTGCTTACTAATTTTGACATTTCCATCTTCAAGATGTTTAATCCAAGAAAGTATACTACTGGTTTAGTTGTGATTCGGAATCTCAACTTCAATTCTCTAAGAAACTTTTCAGATTCTTGTATATCCATTGATCCAAACCATCACCTGCGCATAAGCATACAATTAGCTTCTTGCCATTTTCGTTTCTTATATATAAGCATGGATCTGCTTCACTTGTCTTGAAGCCAAGTTGTGACACAGTCTCCAAAGCATTTATTTCAACACTGTGGAGCCTGTTTTAGCATGGCCTTCAAGAAAAAAAAGCCGTTCAGCTCTCTCGTGCCGTCACCATGAGGAGTGCGAAGAAACCTCTCTCCTCCACTGAAAGTGAGTGAACCCACAGCGTGCTTAAGCTAATTTTATGTTATTCCGATGTAAAGTAAATATGAAAAGTGATACTATCTTAATGTTTATTATATATCATGCTTTAAGACTTCAACTACCTCAGCTTTTTTTTCTTAACGCTTGATAAAAATTTTCACCTGGGTGGTAAATAATTATTTATTTTAATCCCACTTTATTTTCCATTGTTTGGAAAAACTTTTCAACACTTTATAACACAAAAATATAAGCTTTCGAACTGAAACCAAAACACTGCTCATTATTTTTCATTTATACATGAAAACTATGAATAAAAAGAGCATTTTACAAGAACACAATTTTTCTTACAGGCTATATAATTTTGCTCAGTATGGCAATAAAAATAAAAGAAAAGAACGAACATTTTCGGTTATTACATTTATTTTTTTAAAACAAAATCCAGTCTAAAAAACATTTATAATAAACTAAATATTAAAAAAGGCATGTTTCATCATTTATTTATTGGTGTAAATACTTTAAAGTGTAATTTTTTTTATGATAATTTTTTATATCAGCATTATTTTAAAATCAGAAGTCAAATGTTGTTATGGAAACAATCCTGTTATCATTAAAATACACTCACGTTTGTGAAAATTGCAACACCATGAAGGACTTACGCGAGTGAGCTGAAATTTTCAGGAAATGCAAAGTAGCCCATGATATGCAAATGATTAGAATTGCAAATCCGTAGCGCATGCGTATGCTGAGCAGCGCCCTCTGAACGGCTGATGGATCCGAATAAATAGACGGCTGTAGCGAGGCGTGTATGGTTATCGGTGGTTATCTGCTAGTGGTAAACGTTAACTCAATCTGTACTTATGCCTCGTCGACGAAAGAGAGCGAGATTTGAACAACTTACAGAGTTTGAACGAGGGAGAATCATCGGCCTTCGTGAAGCTGGATTGTCGTATCGTGCAGTAGCCTCTCGTGTGCAGCGTAACAGCAGCACAGTGATGCGCGTTTGGAAGCAGTGGACGGACGAGTGTCGGACAACTCGGAAATCCGGGAGTGGACCCCGAAATGTGACGTCAGCTCGCGATGATAGACACCTGGTCCGCATGGCGCGGACGGACCGTACAGCTTCCTCTAGACAATTGGCAGCACTGTGGTCAATAGCTACAGGTGTTTCATTGTGTGCTTCATCAATTCGTAGACGTCTGCTGCAGTGTGGACTGCGCGCACGGACTCCTTTATACAGGATCCCCCTAACGCACGACCATCGCCGCCTGCGGCTACAATGGGCCAATCAGCATAGAGACTGGCGTGCTGATTGGCAGCATGTCGTGTTTTCTGACGAATCCCGCTTTAATTTGTGGTACCATGATGGCCGCATTCGTGTCAGACGCTATGCCGGTGAACGCCACCTTCCGGAGTGCATTATCGAACGCCACAGTGGACGAACACCCGGAGTTATGGTCTGGGGCGCCATAGCATATCATAGACGATCTCAATTGCTACGAATTGTGGGCAATCTGAACAGCAACCGGTATATCCGTGAAGTTCTACAGCCCGAAGCTGTTCCCTTCCTTCAAAGCTTGCCAGGCGCTGTATTTCAACAGGACAATGCCCGCCCTCATACTGCTCGGATTGTTAAATCCTTCTTTGCAGCGCAGCAGGTACAGCTTCTTCCTTGGCCTGCGTGTTCCCCGGATATGTCGCCAATTGAACATGTGTGGGATGTCATTGGTCGGCGTCTTGCTCGTGATCCTCGTCCTGTTGCGTCTGCAGACGAACTTTGGGTACGCGTACAAACGATATGGAATGCTCTTCCTCAGTCAGACATTCAAACTTTGTTTGACTCCATGCCACGTCGTGTAGCAGCACTTATTGCGGCGCGTGGTGGCCACACAAAATACTGATTCTGATCTCTTGTTCTTGTTTGTTTGCTTTGAACATTTAATCATTTATTTGTACCACTACCACTCAACTGTGTATTAAATTGCATTCAATTATGACGATTCCTTCTTGGTGTTGCAATTTTCACAAACGTGAGTGTAATTATTAAACTTGCAGTGACCCATATTCTCATAGAATAAAAACCAAAGATCTCTTTTTTAACTTTTACAAAAAATCATTTTGCTTTAGTTTTTGTCAGCTGCCTTTACTAAATATATTTTTAATTATGATATGAATTCTTATTACTATCTGAATTACTCTTTAGCAAAATCTTGGTATGTCCACATTAAAATTTATGAACATAATAATTAATTTCTCAGCTCTCTAGGTTGAAGGTTGTGTCTGTAACTATGTGTGAGTTTTGATATAACTTTTTGAGAGAGATACACTACAGAATTATAGTTTAAATTTTAAATTTGCAAGGTAGTTAGCCAAGGTTCAAACATCTCATTACCAAAGAATCATATCAGGGAAAGTGCAATGACAGTATAGGATATCGAACATCCCATAACATATTAACAAATTTTTAAAAAATAATTCTTAAGTTTTATAAGCAACTTGTTTAACAATATTTTTTTTCAAGTTTTGTTTATAATATTACAATTTTCAGAATAAATTTGACAATGTGACAAAAGGATAATGTATTCCCTTAAAATATTATAAGCGCACGAATTTGAATTTTTAAATAAGAAACAATATTACTTTCAAACTCTCAAAAACTATAATGACAAATGCATTAAAAATAAAAGCTAAAATAAATTAGATATTACAAATGGTATATTAAGTTCCAGATTCTGTATATTTTCTTGATTATTGCTTTATAGTTCAGCACTGAATTTTTTACTGAATACTAAATGTTACATGATTAATATATAAGCATAATGCACAATAATTAACCATCAGAACAATTGCATGCAATTTATGAAGCAACATGCATTTATTAACAAAATCATAGAATTTAAGACAAATTACAGGAAACAAAAGCTTAGTGTACTGTTTATTTATACTAGTAGTGATTTATTGTTTATTTTTACATTTTACACTAGTTATAGTTTACTTTTATATTTTACACTAGTTTTTCATTGGAAATCATCTGGCTTTAAAAACAGACATATTAAACATATCGAACATTTAATTCCCCTTCAAATATCAATGAAATCATAATAATGAAAGCTCACCCTGCTGTTTTTAGTTGGAATAAAGTCCTTTCGTTTTATTGCACTGATCCACTTTTCTTTCAGACCAGCAACATTAAAAAAAGCGAAAATATGTACTTTAGGTCCAGATCTGTAATTGCCATTACATCGCGGCATTGAGCTCCCAATAACCTCTCTGTCACTTTCTTCACTATCGGAAGCGGTATTTTCTGGATCTAGAACCATACTACAGATTTCGGCGTCCGTTATTTGATTGATGATTGGAACATTGTCGTCGCAATGAAAAACTTCTGTTACATCATCCTCATTTATTACCGCTTCTCCACATTTCTTTACATAATCCAATAACTGGAAAATTTCATCTTTAGTTTGCGATGTCCGAAAACCTTCAAATTCGTGGCCATCATCTTCATCATCCTCACCATGAAATATGATAGCTGGCCATAAATTATGCCAAACATTTTTAACGTATCTGGAGACACATCCTCCCACGATCTTGCGATGCTCCACGCAGCAGATTTTAAGCTAAAATATTTCAAAAATTCTTGAATAGTCTTGCCATTGTTCAAGAAATTTAAAAAAGAATAATACGGATATATTATCTTCCACTAAAACTTTAAGTGAAGTATGCGCCGAACAGTTGTCAACAGTCAGGACTATTTTTGAGTCATCAGGTAAACCAACCGAATTCAAATGTCGACGAGCCTCGGGTATAAAATGATTTTCAAACCAATCATTCATCAACGCTTGTGTCATCCATGCTCTTTTATTTACGCAATATATAACAGAGAAAATCATTACTCCTTTAAATGTTCGAAGTCGTGAATGTTTTCTGATTACAAAAAGTTTGCACTTGTGCGTTCCTGCAGCATTTGCGCATGCTAAAATTGTTAGTCTCGCTTTGAAATCTTTGACACCCATTGGAGCCTTTTCTGTAGAGGTTGCCAAAGTATTTCGCGGTACATATTGCCAGAAAAGACCAGTTTCATCAGCGGTGTAAATTTGTTTTGGAGATAATTGTTCACTAGTAATGAGTTCAAAGAATTCATCTGCAAATTTTTCAGCAGCTTCAGTATCAGCTGAAGCTTTTTCACCTGAAATTTTTAATTGTCTTATACCATGGCGATATTTAAATTTGGTTAACCAACCTGTCGAATATGTGCACTCAGTTTTCAAGATAATTTTTTCGTGAAATATTTTGGCTTGAGCCATTAGCATTGGCTCCGTCAATGGCACGCCCTCGCTGCAATGCTGTCTGACCCATTCAATCATCACTTTGTCATGATCCTCACTTTTAGCATAAGGAACCCTTTTTCTGTTATTCATTGCCAATGGGATGTCGGAATCCACAAAAAATTCAAAAAGTTCTTTTTTTCTTTTTCCTTATGTCATATACAGTTGACTTTCCAATGCCATACTCCTCGCATAATTTTGAGGCGGATATGCCTTTATCTATTTTTTGTAGCAATTCCACTTTTTGTTTGATGGACATCGAAACATGTTTTCGCTTTGTTGACATAATCGAAAGTTCAAGCTTAATTTTTATAAAATCGCTCTAACATTCTCCAAAAAATAATAAGCTGGATCTAATCAGAAAATTAAGGAACAGCACAATCTGCAACATTAACTGAAATGCCTTAGAATCAGTAAAGATAATTTTAGCCTAGCTTATCTCTTTGAAATCTATACTATTCGCTATTCTGTATCCTCAAAATACCGAATCACCCGAAATACTTTTCCAGTGTCACAGCAATTTCCTCCCCTCCCCGTCCATTAACACTCTGGCTTTGTTATGATCCCGACTGAGATTTTGTTTACTTCCGTTATTTTTATAGGACCTTTATTGCTGTCGAAAGCTTTCCTGCACTTTTATTGCTGTTTAAAGCTTAAATGCACACAGTACCGCAAAAGAATAAAAAACGAAACGTCACGAGCAACCAAATAACAAGAAACCTCTTAGAACAAGCATTCTGCAGTAAACTGATACAATGCAATTGGAAAACCTGCACCTGCTACTGCATACCTTGGTGGGAGGGAAGAAAACAAGATTGCAATCTCGGCTGTTTTCGAAAATCAACACCTGCTTTATTATGGAAGGAAAAAAAAATCAAATGCACATGCGTAAAGCATACAAAAAAAAAGTTTGTGAATTTGAGGTCCAGTTTATAGATCATTCCGGATTATGGACGTCCAGATTGCAGACTTTGTACTATATATCCAACCAAAGAAAAATCCCGGTATGTCAAGAATTGCAGTTCAATCTCTTTTTTTGAAGCAATGGCCAAAGTAACAATAGCTTTTGACCCAGCGTTGCTTTCACACGTTGTCACACACTCAACATCACTAAGCTGTAAGGCCTTGTTCTCGAAGGACACAGTTTTAGTCCATATAAACTGTATTTCAGCTTAGACTTTATCAGAACCATCGCTATATCCTTCTGATTGCTGCATGTATATGGATTCTTCAGGTATTCCATACAAGAATGCTGGGTTATAGTACATTTAAGGGTTTATATTATCATTATTTCATTTATCTCCAAGTTGTTGTTTAATTTATTGCCAAACTGTTTCAAGTTAACCCGAGTAGTTGAATGTTATGAAAAGCCCATTATGAAGTAATTGGTTGTGTGATAGCTGCGAATTTGAATGATGGGAAAAGATTTGTAAGGGCTTGTGTGTGTGTTGGTTATTTTGTGTTTTACATGACAAAACGGCTGAATGGTATTACAAAATTCTAGTAGTCTAGTGTCTTACCACTAGACTACTAGAATGATGGCTTGGATTTGTCGATTCATTCACAACTGCAAGTATGAAAAGAAAAGGAAAGGTGAACTTATAATACCTGAGCTTAATGAAGCTGAGAAAGTCCTCCTTCATTTGATACAAACTGAATCTTTTGCTGGAGTTGAAGATAAGGGTTTAGTATCACTAAATCCATTTCTAGATCAAGGAATCATTAGGACGAAAACAGCAGTACACCAACGAGATGAGCCAAAGTTTAACATTCCTGCCATTCTACCCAGTGACCATCCTCTTATCAAAAGCATAGTAATGGAAGAACATCAAATTAAAGGACACGTCGGAGTTTCTCATGTCTTATATTCTCTAGAAGAAAAACTCTGGTTACTATCTGAACGAAGAACTGTTTCATCCATTTTGAGATCTTGCATTATTTGTAAAAGATACTCCAGCAAAAGGGTTAATCCTCCAGCCCCACCATTGCCCAGTGATCGAGTTCAAGATGTCTCTGTGTTCCAGATTATCGGCATTGATTTTGCAGGACCTTTGATACTTATGGATAAAGGAAAGGCAATCTGTAGTGAAGGCACCTCAACAGAGAAATATACCTGTTTCAAATGATGGAGTCTCGTATTACAAGACTTGGAAGAACTGTCAAGAAAACCCACAGATTAGATTTATAATTACGACTATTGCAATGTTCAATTCCTTATTTCTCATTGCAAGGTGGGATGAAGTAAGAAAAAATTACTACGAGCTCTATTAAATATGACGTCACTCTGGAAAACCAAAAATAATTTTTAAGACTTTAAATGATTAGCTTTTTTTGTGTGGCACAACGTTATCTGTATTCGATGAGTTTGTTTTTGAGTTGTAGCTTTCGTTTTGGTTTCAGATGTAAACATTAGTAAATTGGAATTTTAATGAAAGATTTGGAATCTTCTTTTTAGAGTTTTGACATATGCCTCAGTTCTGACCATGCAGGAAATATTTGTAAGTCTACTATATTATTTCCTTCTTTTTTTCTAGGTGGTGGGGGGGGGGGGACATTCAGCATTCTTTGGTAATTTTTCTAAAGTCCATGTTTCATTTTCCATTAGTGATGTCATCTCAGAATCCATAGCTTCCAATGTACACTTTGTTTACAGTTGATCGCTTCTTTGTAAGAACCAGCAACAAAAATTTCACATATCATAAGCAATCTTTAAAACACTTTGGCTTTCTGAATTCAGCTCTATTTCTTAGGCATCTTGAAACGTGCATTATTTTGCAAATTAATATCATCAAATTCTTGTTTTTCAAAATTTTCTTCTATTTCCATATATTTCTTCATTGCGTTCTTTTTCTGAATCTTCTTGATACTCAGAGCCAGAAATAAGTCTGTCTGCACCCTTTCTTCACAATCTGAGAGATTTTCATTGAACATAACACATCACATGAACAGATCACACTACTACCTTCTTTGATCCATAGGCAGTATCTTTTGTCTTCATTGTATTCAATTTAATAAGTAGCTTTATTATTTATTTTTATTTATTTGTAGCTTTACTTTCCTTCTTTGCTTAGGAATATGAGCATAACAAACAGATCCTATTATAAGTAGATGTTTTAATTGAAGTTTCTTTTTAATCCAAAGCTCAAAGGAACTCAAGCCTTCTGCTGATGATTTGCTAATTCTGTTTAGTATATACATGGCAGCGTTGACTAATTCAGCCCACAGTGCTGCAGGAATTGGAACTTCAGAATTTGAATACTTAAATGTTCTGGCCATTTCAAGTATTGTAAGCACATTTCATTCACTTGAGCCATTTTGCTCAGAAGTATAAGGTACTGTTAGCCTTCAAGTTATTCCTTCTGAATGCAAAATTGCATGCACTTTGTCACTGTCAAATTCACCTCCTTTGTAGCTGAGAAATTCTTTGACTGAATGTCCCAAGGTTTCTGGATGTACAAGCATATGCTTTAACGTATCTGCAACTTCAGACTTTTCTTTGATAAAATAACCATACCGAAACTTTATATAGCTGTCTTTAAACAATTAAGTATCTTTTCTTATGGAAAGGTTCATCGAAAGGTCAATAAACATCAGCTGAAATTAATTTGCCAGGCTTGCTGGCTTTCTTTCTAATGTCAAATGATAAACAGTGTGCTTTGTCAAAAATACATGGTTCACACAATTTTCTTTCAAATGGCACTTAATGCCTAATTCTTTCTCAGGCATGTTCTTGATATGATGTTTATCTTGATATCCCCATCTTTGGTGACATAACTGCAACAATGAATTGTCTGCTTTGGCAGCATGTACTTCTATAATTTTCTCAGGCATAATTGGTTCAATAGCTGCCTTATATAACCATAAACCATACATACCATAAACACTGCAAGTTCCAAATAACACTAGTTGACTGTTAACTTTTAACCAGTATTCTGTAGCTGTTGCAATAAATTTACTATTCAGATTTCTGTCTTGAACAGCAAGTAAAGAAAATAAATTTCTGTTTATCTCAGGTATATATCAAACATCTTTTACATAGATTATTTTGATTTTATTGCCGATAGCTGTCTCGACACAAACTGTGCTTTACCAAGAGCAAATAAAGTGTCTTTTTCAGCAGATGCTAGAGGGACTATGAAACTATTCATGAAATCAATAAAAAATTAATTTAAAAATTGAAATTGCAGAAATATTAATATTTAATTTTTCCCAAAAATTACAAATTTCTAGCTTAGCATGTATGACTTCCATTGATGGCGGGAATGTAAGAATGGCACGCAAGAAGAGTGTTGTGCATACCTTGCTCTAGCATAAATACAATTAGTGTGGACCCTGTCGACTGGTTTGTTGAAATCGTATGTAGATAATAAGCTCCCTCCTTCTGATTAAATTTGAAACATAAATAATCTTTCGATTTGTAGAGTGACAACATAAAGCTCTTAAATGACTGAGTTTTTAGAGGAAAATTAGTTACATGAGCATACAACATATGTATTTAAAGAGAGTACGGACCACATGGGGTAGTTTTGAAAAATTATATGTAGATAGTGAACTTCCTTGTCTTGAAATGCAAATGTGTCAAATTTCAACGAGGATGGGATAAAACTGCAAATTTGTATGAAAGGCAAACACACTGAAATTCATCTTTGGTTGATATTTACTGTACTGTACCACTTGGTTTCCGTCTGAAAAAATCACTAAGTGGTATCGGTTGTTCATGAAATCTGGAAGCCTGCTGCATGAGAGGTTTTTCAGTAACCCTAATGTTGATAATGTTCGCGAAACTACCATTGGGAAAAACTGTGAATATTGCCAAATGTGTTGTGATAAGTTCAGATTTTGGCTATTTTTTGTAACAGTAGTCCTTTCGTATTGGCCGGAGATTTTCAATTGCTGTGTTTGGTTGCAGGCGCATAATGTTTTGTGAATATGGTGCCTGAAAGGTCGTCCAAATATTTACTTAGTGTTATAAATGAGTATTTTCTTCTGGAGAAAAGAATAATTTCAGACTGCTGGAAAGTGTGCAATTGTCTTTCAGATGAAGGCTTTGGACACAACCATAAATCATAGTGCGAAATTTAAGGATCCGGATATAGGTACCGATATTAATAAAATAGAAGGAACGTGGAGTGCAGTTAAGCACGGTTTAGCAACAGCTTGCACTATTATTTGGCCGCATAAGTTGCGGTGCAAGAAGGAGCAAGGAAAAAAAGTGTATTTATGGCTTTCCTGGATGTTATTATAAGTGCTTATTCGCCATTAACAGCGAATGAGCAAAAACCACCAAAAATTTAATTGATTGCTTATGTGGAGAAGGTGTCAACATATAGAAACGGTATGTTCAAAAATTAAACACCAATAAATTGGTATTACAAAATTTTTTTAAACACCAATAAATATTTATTCATTTATTGGTATTTCATTTATTTCTGTTTCAGAAGATTAGAAAAAATCTGGCCTGCAGCTGAAAACTATTCGTTTGCATTAAAATCGGTAATTAAAAAAGAACTAATGTAATTCTGTGGACGGAATAGCACATCCTTAACAATGTAACGCGCTATGTGAAAAACAATGACATGAATATGAACTGCGGCCCATCAGTTGAAAAGTTATTTTAATTTTTGTTAAAAAATTTGTTAATGTTTTTATGTTACGAAATTTGTATTTTTGGCTATTATTACTCTTTGTTTGTGTGTTTTTGGTTATTTGTTCGTGTCTGTGTGTTAAGACAGTGGTGAGTTTTAACTTTGTTTTAGCTTTCTGATTTTGTTTAAGTTAAAATAAGTCAATGTGTACATGAATAGGCCGATGTGTACATGAACACCAAGTTTGTGTAAGTGTTTGATTTCTTGTTTTTGTTTTGCGTAGTGGATGGAGTGGTGCCAATCTTCACGTCAAAATGAAATAATTCGCCAAGCAGTACCGTAGAGTAAAGATTAACCTTCATCTTTATTTATACAAATTTAGAAGAGGAGGTTCAAAAATCATTAAAAATCAGTTATGTTTCCTAAACTGTTGATTGAGAAAGCATTTAGTTAAAGATCCCTGGGCTAAACCGTGACCCAGAAAAATACCTGTACGAACTTCCAGCAGTTCCTTTAATAAATTTAAACAATATGCAATTCAAATAAATCTGCATAGCATGCTAACTGGATGCTAGAAAATACATAATGCTTCCTAACATCTGGCATGTCTCACCTGGTTATTGATTAATGATTAACTACTTGCTCTAAATGCCATTCATCTGAGTTCATCAGAAGGAAATATCTAATGCAAGAAAAGAAAATCACATACATGCAGCAATGACAATAAACTGTTCATTTGGGTTAAATGAGTAAACCATGAGGGCAATTTGCTTAAGACTAGAGACACCTTCACAGAAAACTTTCTAAAAGAAGCTAGAATTCATGTTACATACAAGAAAAACAATCAAAACTCATGGAAGCAAGTTAATCCCAAGGTTAAGATTCTGAAGGTATGTACATCTTCCTGTTACACATTCTGAATACACAGATGAGAATTTTGAAATTCTTACCTAGAAAATTACAAGAAAAAGAAATCCAAAAACACAAAGGATATAATTCTAGATGCAATGCTTTATATATAAAAAAAAGAACTCAGTTTTAATTCATAAAAAGTTACCCTTCTCCATTATCTCCATGCCTTAAGCGATTTAGGTAATATGAGAAAGGAAAATTGCCTAAATTACTGAAGTATGTAACTGGTATGCTATATGCTTTATTTTGAGTACTCTGATCATGAATACAAATCTCCAACTTTATTTGAATTTTTATTGATAGAATAATCATACTCAGAAATGCATTATTTATACATAACTCTGATTTGTATACTCTTCATATTTTCAAACGTATTTTATAAAATGACAAACACTAATAAACAAATCCATTATTAGCGATGAATGCTTAATAAAAAAATGAGCTATTATTATCAGGGTTCAGTGCTGATTAGATTTCAAGATTACAATTTCTCATTAAGTAAAACAAACTCAGAATCATAGTTCAAGTTTACTATCAACAGGTAACAGCCCTGGAGCCAATTAATATGAATTTTTAGAATAACAGAATAAATTACTAATTGCCCTTTATACTTCTAACATTTCTTCTTATATGAAATGAAACATAGTCTAACTTCTTTTTCAATAAGCAATTTAATAAACAGATAGAAGGGACATATTTGAGTGATGGTGCACATAAGAGTACTGTACAAATTATTCTCTACTCATATTAAAATTTTTCATACAGTAAAACAAAACAGCACTATTATACAAGACTTCTGGTTCATTATACTGTAGTTATCAGCAAAGTGAAATTTTTAATGACTATGCTATCTGTGGATAGAAACACAAGGTCAACAAAGGTCACTATAACAAAGTAATAAACACAAGCAAAATTTAAATAGTAACACAACAAGCATAAAAATAAAGTCTCTGCCAAGCTTTTCAAATATCACATTAGCACATTATAAAAAAGAGGCAAAAAATAAGGTAAAAAGAGGTAAATGTGAAAATAATCATTTCTTAATTGCCCAAATTTGAAACACACAAAATTTAAAACGAACTTCTTCTTAGAAAATAATACAGATAATGACAAGCCTAAAAAAACTGTGTATATAATTCAGCACTCCTCAAAAAATGCTAGAGAATTCATAAAAAAGGAATAAGTAAGGAAGAATATACGGAAGAATAGTTTAAAATGCAGCATAAGGATTTACTAAAGAAGGTTAGATTGTACATTCTGCAAAATAAAAGTAATAAACAAAACATGAAATAATATTTATATTTTGTTGCAAAAAGTTTCCTGTTTATTTTACAATACCTCAAACTGGCATGATGCTCTGGTGAAGACGTAATCAAACAGCAAATGTTTTAGCATGCCGGCCTGCGATAAAAGAAGGATAATGAAATAAAAAGGAAAGTAGGGATAAAACGAAATTAAATAATGCTGCAGAAACATGCACAAATAATATGCAAACGTTAAAATCATACTTTATCATCTGCTGTTACTTCGGCGATCGCTGCAGCCATATTTCGTGGCATGCAAAACAATCAAGGCAGAGGCGAGCATGTTCGTAAAACATTCTTGCTATACACCCTGCTGAAATAAAAAAAAAATTACTGAATCGCTATTGGCTGATTTGATGGAAACGTAATTCGGTCACGTGACACACGGATTACGGTGTAACGCAAAGCCAACTGTAAAGGTCATTTTGACCCTTCTCACTCAAGATCTAGATTTCTTTGTCAACCCAGGTCTTCCTACAATAACTGCCGGAGATTTCAATAGTAAACGCTCCAAATAGAATTTAAGAAACAATAACCAGAACGGGATAATTGTAAACAACTATCTAAAGCAGTATGATATAAATATATAAGCTCCGAACAAGCCTATACGCATCCCCACCTACCTTCAGAGTTCTCCTTATACTCTTGATATTGTAATCATAATTAATTGTCCAAGGAAGTTACGATTTTCTCTCTAAAAGTAATTTAGTCGGGATGTTACACGTAGTATCATGTTCTGCCGTACTTAGCGCAAAAGTTAATCCGTTGACACAGCCATTCCAGCGATTATGATAATTTTTTAAACTTCGAATAATTTTAATTATATTTTTATTTACTCTTCCGTTACTTATATTAGACAGCAGACGATACGGAATCATGTTTAAATGCCGTATGCCAAACCCTGTGCATACGTTTTCAAAAATCTGACTAACTGTTCTGTGTTAACGGAAATTACTTTTAGTGGGCCTCCGTACTTTCATACATATTTATTTAAAAATGAGTCATACACCATTTTTTTTTCGGAAGCTCTTTTGAGAGAAACTAGCTCTTTCCATTTAGAAAAATGGTCCACATTAACCAAGAAATATCTATTTTTATTTATTTGATTTCGGTAAAAATCCAACAGGTAGATACGCACTAATTCATTAGGGAAGGTAGTTTTAATATTGTTTGGGTACCCGGCTGGGCTGTAGTTAATATCGTTCATTAATTCTCACATATGACATGGCTTGACACGCACTTACAGCTTTCTCTAATTGCGGAAAATAAACCGCTTCATGGACTCTTTGAACCGTTTCCTGATACTAAGGTGGCCTGAAATAGGAGAATCATGTAACTCATGTAGAACATTTAAACATAAGCTAGCAGCAAAAACAGGTCTGAATGCGTGATTCTCATTAGTTACTTTCGTATAGAATAATAATTTATCGATAATTTCATAATGCGCTGCTCTGTTTCTAATTACATTAATGTCCGCGTGCTCAAAATTTTCCAGTTCTTCAAGGTAAGCATCAATATTTTGAACTCAGAGTCTGCTTTTAGTTCCGACTATAACCAGCTAATCCTAAGGTTCTCACTAGCTTTATGTCTAACACTTTAAGTGTATTTGGTGGAGAGCCTAATTAACACTTGCATTCTAAAATAGTGAATCTTTAACTTTTCATGCATACAAATTCGCAGTTTGCACACAACATTCACATTAATATTGCACTTAACGTGCATTGCTAGCATAATATTATTTGTTACGTTTCATACACATTAACAATTTCATAGCAATCCTGAAATGCAAATAGAGCTTCCTATAAAGTGCTTCCTATTCCTTTCTCAAGGTACTTTTTTGAAATATCGAATTACATTGAATTAATAG
>KK120978.1:71969-106398 GCA_000611955.2 Stegodyphus mimosarum | reverse complement strand
TTTGTATACATATTGTTAGAAACCTACTAATGATATTCGATGAGGGGTAGGGCCTTCGGCCCACGCACCCTGGTGCCAGCACCATGCGACTCTCGGGGGGAAAAATAGAGCCTTGGATTTATCGCCGAAAGGCTGTGCGCGCAAAGTTTTCCTCTGTCTACTGAAAGTTCGCCTTCATAGGCAATTTGCAATTACCAGTGGTTGCTAGTGAAATTCGCATTATTGCATTTCACTAAGAGTTAAGCTTCCCTCGCCGTCCTACTTAAGCTAAGTTAGGGATTTGAATTTGTTAACACACTTTATTTTCATATTATTTTAGTTCAGCCCAAGTAGTGGCTTACTCTCAATTTGAAGAGTTGTAAATATTTGAATTAAAGGGTCACTTTTAAACCCTCCTTCTGACTTTGTAGTCTCTGCAACACTAAAGGACATAGCCTAGATCTGCTCACTGTCCTCCCCATAAGTTTTCACAGTTTATGCTCACGACGAAAGTCAAGAGATTGAAGGAGAAACCTTATAAACTTATTGTAGATCCTTCAAACTATTTCTGAGAACGTAATCTTTTTTTTTTCTTTTTTTTTCCTCGGCACGTCATATCTTCATTTCGTTGTTTCCTTTTGAATTTTCGAACTTAAGTAGAGCGTCATTTTATGGTTTTTCTTGCTCTTTCTTTTAGAGTAAATAATTCCTTGTCCCTGAAAAAATTTTATGGCAGATATTTCATCTTTAGATACGTCCAAATTTCCATATCCATGGCAAATGCAATAATAATAAAAACACAAGTGTTCGTTACATGCAAGAAGGTTAGAACATTATTCTAGTATTAGTAGTATAATATTTTAACCTCCTTAATTACATATTTAGAATTTGCATTCTCATTGCCAGTTTTGAAAAGACATTATTTTATTTTTTATAGTTTTTGAAAGGACATTATTTTATTTTTTATATTATTATTTTTTAAGTAAACATTGTAACGACTTTAAAAGTAAACAATGGCGACTTCAAGCAAAACATCTGACTCCATTCCTGATAACAGAACAGAACTAAAAATGTGTATGAACTATATCACATATTCTGTTCGGAATAAATTACATGCAATAAACAAAAGATGGCCAAAACCAAAAAGGAAATATGAAATTTACGTCTTTTACTGCAGGCCTACCAGCGACCGAGCGGTAAAGTCGCTGAGCACTGATAATTCGTCTGAGGTTCGAATCCCGCAAACGGGCTGGCTGCATGGGAGTCTTCTTGATTTTCCCATGTGTACCGTGTATATACCTCTCAGATAACCCTCCCTACCCTTAGGCAAGCAGCCCTCGAGGCTTTGCCATAATTACGTAAACCAAACCAAATCATCTTTCACTGGATCATTTTCAGGGAGTTGGTACGCAAAAGAAGTAAATAAAACAGTCTGTTTCTGAACCGACAAAGACACAAATTAGAATTTAAAATATAAAAATATTCATAGAAAAAAGATCAAGTAATCTCTATCTATATAAGTCCCAACCCCTGCACGCCGAAGTAAAAAGTGAAAAAAATTGCAAAATTATAGCACCAGAAACATAGATCAATTCGCAAAAATATAACCAGAATGCACCATTTTTAAATCCAATATTTGAAGAAAAAATTATACATGCAAATTTTGAAAAGATACAAGTTGAGTTAAAAAATAGAATAAATCATATGCAAGCAATAATGCTTAAAATATAAAAAATTACAATTTTAGTGGACCGAGTCCTAGAACACTTAAAACAGAAGTAATCCAACATATGAAAAAAGAAAAAAAAATTGAATTACCTGGATCAGGCTCGTAATCCAGGTACTTTGATGTTTTACCTCTTTTTAAATTTTTTTATTTTCCCTTCTGCGTTTTTTACGTTGCAATAGAAGTTTTTTCTAATAATTATTCTTTTTAAGTTTAATTCGTAGTTTTTCGAAGTTCATTTGTTTACACACTTTGGCTTTGATTTTATATCGATACTTTTTCATTTCAAAACTTTTGTTACTCTTGTGTTACAGATTTAAAGAATTTACTCTTCTATAATTACTTTTCATTATATATTTCTCAATAAAATTTTCCTTTATTTTTTCATGTTAGATTCTGTTTTACATGTTTTGGATTCAGTCCACAAAAATTGTAAATTTTTATTTTTTAAGATTTATTGCTTGTATACGATTTATGCTATTTTTTTAATCTGGCCTATATGTTTTCGAAACTTGAATACAATTTTGTTTTTTCAAGTAATGGCTTAAAAATTTGTATATGGTTTTATTTTTGCAAATTTTAGAAACTTGTCTACGTTTTTTATTTGTACTTTTACCTCAGCCTGTAGGCGTTGAACTGAAAAAGATACAGATTACTTTTATTATTTTTGAAGAGTTATAAATTTTTAATTTTAATTTGCGTCGCTTCATGAACAGGGTGTTTTATTTATTTACTTCTTTCATTGCCGCAACCTCCTGATCACGTTGCAGCAAAAAATGTAAATTTCATATTTTGTTTTTGATTTTGGCATATTTTAGCCGTTTGTTGCAACTTGTCACTCTGCTTCTGGTTTTTGGTTTCAGCATGTGACTTATTCGGAATTGAATATGGGATGAATTTTAAACATATTTTTCTATTTTATTCTGCTTTATTATCGCCACTTGTTGTTGCTATCAGACCGCAGTTTTACGTTTCCAACTGTTTTTTTACTTAGATATATATATTTACTTATATCAATTTACCTATATATCTATATATATAAGTATAAAATATGAAATAAAGATTGAAATTTGTTTTCGTTTTTCCTTCAGGCTGTGCTTTGGCCGTGCTTTCAAATCACCTTTCCGTGTTTTGATTTGAATATAAGTATATGAAATTAGCATTCATTTTTCTGTTCATGAAGAACTATCTTTGATGAAGTTGTAGAGACATTAGGTTATTTCGAAGCAGAATACATGAAAAATGAGCAACGCCTTCGCCGGACAGTAATAACATACGTGGGAATCGAACCACGGACCTCTCAATTACGCGTCGAGCATGCAGACCACTACACCACGAAGGCATGCGAAGAAGGCGGGAGGAATACCTTATAAAGTAAAATTTTGAAAACTTAAAATTTTCTTTGAAAGTTTTTTTTTTGCTAATAATGTATATTTAACATTCTTATCATTGCTATGAAGCAGTTTTAATATTTCATGATTCACTGATAATGTTTCAATGCTGTTTTCTATTTTTTTTTATAAATGGTTTATTGATTTTAACAAAATTTTAAAATGCCTCAATCAAAGATGTCCTAATCTGAAAATGTTTCTGACATTGTCTATGTGGACAAAGATAAATTCACTTCTCCAGTTTTTGATGGAACCAAAGATTATCACGTTGATCGATATTAACATTCTCTGATAAACGTTGTAGTTTGAAGAAACTTTCTGAAAAGAAAAATTAGATTTGTTTCTAAATTACCTGAAAGTAGAAGCATTGACATTCTACATTCGGAAGCATGTCGAAATAGGTGGGGATCTATTAAAAGATATGGGATTAAAAGTTATAGTTGGGATCTAAGATAAATTTCGAACGTTTTCCTAGTTCTACACATATTAACTTTGATTATTTTGTCTCTTACATACAGTAAATTTAAGAACATACGTAAGTATTTTAGACGAAAATTAAGATTAGGATCTTCTTTACAATTAATTGAACAATTTCTAACAGAGTTGCTCACTCAAGCTTTAACAGAGCAAAATCGTATGTTATTACTGTCCATAACATATCTCTTCAGAATTAGGTTACGCTAGCACGAAGTTTATTCCCAACTTCAGGTTTATTTGAAGAATAACAAAGCATCAGTAATGCACATAGATTTCCTTTCGTTAGCAAAATTCTCATCCACATTTTAATTTTATCCATATTATCCCACTCCATTTTACACTAGGTCTTATTTGCCTCAAAATCCGGTATGGAGAAATGCTGAGCCGACAGTCACTTCCATCCTATCAAAATCGAACACCCTTCCCCAAAAGAAAGGGCTAGATATCCTTTTAGAACTTAGGTTCTTGGATCTTGATTTTGCTGCTGGCAGTCAACTACTAAAGAGTTATAACCAATACATAAATATTATGCCAATAGCCATTAACAGTATAAGTTTAAATTAAAGGTGTTTAACACCACGCACAGAGGCGAGATCAATAATTGAGTTGTACTCATTAATAAATAATTTTTGTAGTTGATAAACAATTATATATAGCAATTGATGTGCATGCTATATGCATGGCGTCCAGAGATGAACTGAGACAAGTAAAGACAAGTGTACAAGTAAAGTGATTGGTCCTTCAGTCCGATGAGGAGATTTGATAAAAATAACTTTTTAAGTATTTGAAGATGAGAAATATGTACAATAGAACTTAGATGAATTTAGAACAATTTATATTTTAGAAAGTGCGAAGTGAAGGTATTTATATTTCTTTATGCAAATTGAGTAGGGCAGTCTCAACTCGACTCAACCAAAGAATAGCGCGAGTTTCGTAAATATTTCATTATCGGTGTCACTTTATATTTTAGTGTTTCTTTAGCGGCTTAGTAGCTTTACAGTTTAATTAATATTCGCCTGAGTATTATTGTGCAACAGTAGTTTGCCACATATTTTAGAAGTCTACGAATTTATTCGTGCGTTATGGATATCTATAAAAAAAAACCTGTGAAATTTACATGTAACTTTAAAGATTTTAAGTCTACAGAAATGGAAACGGGTAGAAGTTTAGCTCGGAATAATAAAATTTCTAAACTTCGAGAAAGCGCTATGACTACAGAAGATAAAAAAATAACCTGTGAGGGTAAGTTTTTAAAGTACAGTTTATTGTAACTGTTGAATTCTTAGGAAAATTTTTAACATTTTTGGATGTGAAAGTAATTTTGTTAAAGGCGCATCGAGGCTGCTCCATTAATTTGATTTCCATCATTTTGATTAAGAGAAATTCAGTTAATTGCGTTTTACTGTACATGTGATATTTTTAATATTCTAATAAGTCTTGAATTTATTTTAAAATTATTTCTTTACATCACTTTTAGAAAGGTTACTGATAAAAAGTACAGCAAATTATAATTTTTGTATCGTCTGTCGAATTCTCGGAAAAATTTGTACCATTTCTGGGTATGAAAGTAAAATTTTTATTAAGCGGATACAAACTTCCAGACTAACTCTTTTAATTTTATAGGACTTGACTGTTTATTTTGATTAAGCGAAGTTCGGTTATTTGCATTTTACTGTACATGTGATATTTTGTATATACAATCATGTCTTAAAAAATTAACCTTTGATATATCAGTATTATGGTATGTATTTATATAGTTATAAAAAACTTCTGTGTTTAGTGCTTAAATTTTTAACTTGATATGTAATAGCAAAGCCTCAGTTTAAAGGAGAATCAAGACTAGATATGCTGAAGAAATGGAAAGAAGAAAAACTGCTCAAGAAGCAAATGGAATTAAAGAAACTAGTTTTTAAAGTAGGAAAATATGATCCAAATTCTGGAATGCCCTTGATGAAAAGAATAGAAAAATCAGTAAGTTGCGTGCATCATTTTTGTGTTAAACTTGTTTAATAACATTTTAAACAAAAATTTAGATAACACTTTTATTGGAAATGTTATTGTTTTGTTTGTCTAGTGTTCTGTTATTCTCCAATATAAAGATATCTTAGGTAATATACGAAATTCATATTTGCCTTTTATGTAAGGACAAATATTTGTATTTATTCAAGTTTTGTATATATATATATATATATATATATGTATATATACAAAATATATATATATATATATGTATATATTAAAAAATGTAAGTCATAATATTTTTAAGTGCACAGATATACATAGTGAAATATGTCCACACAATTACTCGTAAATAGCCTATGTATTGAAAAGTCAAGCATAGAGGTACAAATTGGATGGTTCATTTTGGATTATAATCCAAAAAATGTAACTAACTGCTCATGGTTTTGGTTACTAGGGTTTGTGAATTAAACACTTGGCTGTTTGTGAGATAAGCATTTTTGTTTAAAATTTGCATATGTATATTTATTAGATGTTATAATTTTTTGGAGGTATATGGGCATATTTTAGTTACCATGTGTTCATGTTTAAGTGATTAAAATTATCTTAAATGTAAATAATATTGTGTTTATTTTCTAAAAAGAGATATTGCTATCAGTAAGTACTAGTAAATTTTCCTGTATTCTTTGAAATCATTTGGTCAGTTTTAAATTATCATTCTATTCTTTTCTTTTTGATAAAATGGTTTTGAGTTTCATTATTGAAAATGATTAATTCTTAGATTATTCTATATTATAATCTGAGCTATATAAAGTTAATGTTTTAAAACTTAAAACTACTTTGCTTTATATAATTAACTCCATTAAAAAAGTTAGATTAAATGTAAAAATAAGATTGTCATTGGAGAATTGAAAATGATTTTTATTGTACTGCTTTCTGAAATATAAAAACACATTTAAGAATAAATATAACCTTCCTAAAAGTTTATTAAAACAGAGGATATTTTCTTTCAGGATTGATAGACTTATTTTTAAAGATTTCAACTATAAAAGGTCTAACAACATGATAATCAGAAAATGTATTGCAGCTTGTCCTAATTTTTTTTTGTTTAATTTATAATAACCTTAAATTTTTGCATCATTAATTAAAAAAAGTTAGTGTTTTATGCATGCTTTAAAAGAAAATCTATTTAATTCTAAAATTTTCACAGCTAGCACCAAAATTAAAAGGAATTATTTCAATTGCTTTTGAAAGGAGCTAAAAGATGAATAACATTTAGCAAACTGAATATATTTATTAAGCTTTTTTTTAAAAAAATATGAATTTGTTTTAGTATTTGCACCATTATTTTAAGACCATAGGAAAAGCTACAGATATATTTTAAAGATGGAAAGTTGACTGATAAAATTTTTCATGTCAATATATAATAAAATTCTAAATTAATTTTGATCTGCAGCTGGATGAATTTAATTACTTGTATGAAGGAAGTAATTCTCTCTTTTTTTTTAACCAGTTTCATGTTATCCAAACATATAGACACTAACAAATCTTTTTGTGCAGTAATCAGGGTTTTCTTACCTTTCTACCAGTAATTTTTTTATAATGATCCAATTTTTTCATTGTTTTTCAGGAAATCTATTAAAATAGCTTTAAATATACTATCTGGTAACTTTAACATGAAGTATGGATTTTTCAATAAAAAATAAATCTCAGATGTGCTTAAGAAAGCAACAAAACTTTAAATATGGCCCTAAAATGCTTAGAATTTTTTTTTTAACATTTAGAAAAACTGAATTCTGCACTGAATTATTTGTAATTTATATTTTATAATGGAAATTGTTTAATGAAACAGTAAAATTCCAAGAAAACTATGAAAGGAAACCAAGTAAAAATATTTAGAATTGATCTAGCAATTTCAGCAGCGCTTATTGATCATTTAACATAATTTAAAAATTAGCTTTGAAATTTTGATATTATGCCATTTAATACATTATCAGTGCCTTTTAGTTCTTAAGAATAGACAGAATTCTAAAATATATATAGATATATTCTAAAATATAGATTATTAATTATTAAAATATAGATTATTAATTAAAATATAGATTATAATTATTCTAAAATATAAAATTCTAAATTATATATTCTAAAATATATATAGCTCATTTTGAAACACTTTACATTTTGAGAAATTAATTTTTAGAATCTGGAGAAGAAAATTTATTTTACATTTCACTCTTTATTATACATTGCCAAAAAAAGGTTCACTTTTCATCTTCTCAACTTTACTATAGAAAATAGGAGTATATTTTCAAATAGATTTAAAATGAACTTTTGGGATGTGAAACGATTTATACAAATATATTTATACAAGGATACAAATAACAGTAATACAAAATTCATGGAATTGGCATATGGACTGACTGATATTATATATTATCGGATGTAGATATTTTTAATGCCATTATAGTATTTTCACTTTTGCTTGGTGTTGACAACCTTATGGCAACACAACTAATAAAATAAAAAATATATATTCTGCTGGACTGTTTTATATTCACTGTTCAATGCTGCACAAAACATATATAAATATCTTAGTAGTTAAATTTATCAACATTTTCTTTTTTGTGACACTGTATATAGCCTAGGTATGTATGTACTTGTCTATGCACCAGTGCAAACTACTATATTAAATATATATATATCCTATATATATATATATCCTAGATATATATATATACACACAGTGAAATATGTTAAACGTGAAAACATTTAAGATGAAATATCGGTTAACATGAAATAATACAATGGTCCCGACAAACTACTATGTATTTTTATGCATTTTTTTCTTTTAACACGAAATGAAAATCGCTTAATACGAAAAGATTTTCCTTTGGAAAATACGGAAAACACCAACCACGCAGGTGAGATTTAAAAGGGCTATGAAATGAAAGGTGGTTTTTACCTGTTTCATAGAAAATTCATTCTTTGCTTTGAAATACCCTCGGAATAACCGATTCCTGCGACACGAGCCGATTTTGTTTATCTAAGTTACTTTCACCCCCATCCCTACAAATGCTACACAAGCATCTCATCTCTCATCAATTAGCTTTGGAATTCCATGACAAGTACATTGCAGTGTATGTAAAAATCAGTGAGTTTGGTTCATGTCAAAAGAAATGGAGAAGGAAGATATTGAAACTGAGCCGACACTTAATGAAATGTTTGAGATATTTTCTGTATTATTGTCTGTATCATCGGACTGTCCTACTATATCATCGGAAGAATTCATTGCAATAGATGATGATAATGAGTGTATGGCCCCAATTATGGCAGACAGTTTAGAGTTTGTTCAAAGCTAAAAAAATATTGATGCAGATTCCGATGATGAAAATAAAATGAATAATGCAACTCCTATTCTCACGTCATGTGAAATGAGGAACATCATGAAAAGTATGTGCAATTACTTAGACTTGCATTCCAATTGTGAAATGGCTAACAAAATGGGCAACATTGAACAATTTGTTGACATTTTGATGCTTAAAAAGACAATGCAAAGAAAAATATCAGATTATTTCCCAAAAACTCAATGTTTTGTTTTTCAAAAAAACTTGAAAATTATGTATTAAATTAAGTTCTTGTGGATGTTTTTGTTTCATTGATTTTTATTAAAATACATGCATATATATATCTATGTAAGTAAAATGTAATCAAATAAATTTAATTTTGTTCAATATATGCTTATATAATACATATATATAATATCTAATTTATATATATATATATATATATATATATATATATTACAGAGCTGAATACTTATAGCTCTTATCATTTAACAAATTTGGTTAACTTTTGCAGAATTCAAATAATTTGACTTTGAGACAAAAACCTGTCATTGCTGCATCCAAAGTAACAAGCGAGGTGAGCTGTAGATCAGTTTTACAAGTATTTTTATCAAGTATATTTTTTGTATTGTGAAACATATAACCAGTGCAAAAATTATAATATTTGCCAGTATTTTTAAAACTGTTCCAAGAAAAATGCGTTTGAAACTTTGATACAGGTTAAATTTTGAGAAAAATTCAGTAATGACTTAATAAATTTTTCTAAGTCCATCTAGAAGAACGTGTTTCCTTTTTCTACCTGATATAAAATATTTAAAAAGGATTTAGAAAATATGTGCAAGAAAGTATATTAAAAAATGTAGATTTGCACTTTTAGAGCTAATGATATAAACTTTATAACTTAAGGCAAGATGCATAGGAATTCAGTTTTAAGCTTTTCAAAAATCAGATCTGTATTTTAGTTATAAGTTCATTTTACTGTATTTAATTAATCACTCAGCAATCGTTCTATCAAAACACCTAACTTATATTAACATCCTAAAAATTATTCATAACATTTTGAAATATATAGGTTTTTTGCTGGCTTTCTGAAAACATATTTGGTATTTGTATTGTTACTTTTTGTTGCGATATTTTAGTTGAGCGTCGGGATGGATATTCGTATGTGTTTGGGCACTTGAAATCATTTGGTGGGGTTGCCTAAAGTAAGAGAACCACAGTAGCCGGCTTGTTCTGTGCTTTTGTAGAAAACTGAGTGTTAAATTTATGCACACACATTGTTTATCATTTGTAACTTTGTAATTCCGAGTCTGGCAACTGAAAAGAGTATTCTAATGTTTTGAATTTAAACAGAATTATCTTCATATATTCGTAGTTAGATGTTTAAAATATAACTGTTGTAATTATTAATGTTACAAAGAATAAAATGAGCGTTGTATCAATGCTTTGTACATTATTTGAGTTTTGAGTTCTAGGATTATCGATTTATTGCTGAGTTTTGAAATCGTTATCCGACATCTGGCGTCCTTGGACAGGATATCTACTGCAATTAGAGTGAGTTATAATTATTGAGTTAATTATGTTTTGTGACTGAAAAATTAAAACTTTCTCATAAACAGGTCGAAGGTAAAATTTTGAAATTAAAAGTTATTGAAGAGAAAGCGAATTTAATGGTAGCGTACGAATATGAATTTAGAGATCTTTTGTTTACATTCCAAGAGAAGGAAGAACATATCGAGGAAGCAATCGATGTATCAGAGAGCTATATTGACAAGTGGAGAGTTTTAGGAAATAAATTAAAGGATCTCATTAATGAAAAAAATCAACATTCTGCTGCATCTACTGTTCCTGTAGTTGTAAGTACTGCACCTAATAATTTATTACATTACCAGAGTTGCCAACTCTCCCAATTTAGGCGGGAGACTCCTGATTTTCGACTGTTCTCCCGCCAACCGGATTTACAATATATTTCTCCCGACTTTCTCTTATTCTTAAAATTTCTCACGATTTTTATGTAGCTTGGCTTAATGCTTCGGTATTTGCATCCTTGAAAAAGTGATTTAGGGTGCCTGAAAGCACCTGGTTTTTCTCTAGACTGCATAGAAAACCAAAGTAATTTCACCAGTGAGAAATTATGGTACGCTTCTGCTTTGTGAGTGAGAGCATGTGTCCGAAAACGTCATGTTCCATTTCTTCAATGAGCATCGAGTGTCATCTGGCACATATTAGCCAATGAGCACAAAGCAAGATCGATGTTGTTTTTCGTTCATCTTGTCGCTAACCTGTATGAATGTGCGTGCTTTCGAGAAATAGTTTAAGAAATTACAGCGCTTCGTATTAGTTATGTCTGCGAAAAAGATAAAATATTCAGGTGCGTTTTGAAAATCGTACACAAATAACTTTCCTTCTAATATTTCCTCAAGGAAACGTAATGAATTTGCGATGTGTATCGCTGGTCATTACGATTTTTCATTTTCGTGCAGTGGAAGGGCCAGTGTTCTCAAACATATTCGTACACAAAAACATGAGTTATATTGATGAAAATGAAAAGTTAATTTTTTCTACGGAAACAAAAGACCAAAAAGTTATTGCTGCAGAATATACTATTTGCATTTAAAAATTAGTAACTGAACTTTGAGATATTAATTAGTGACAATTTGAAGTTAATTCATTATTAAAAAATATATTTTTGTCATTTAAAAAGCTTTTGGCCGTTGAAAATAATTCTCCCAATTTTTAAGCATCGGAGGCTGTCAAGTATGCATTACCCTAAAATTAATTTACCTACTTTTGATGGTAATATCAAGAACTGGCTGTACTTTTGGGGACAATTTCATGAAATTGATAAAGACTGAAACCTTGAAAATCATGATAGCTATGCATATTTAACTCAATCTATGGAGAAAGGTTCATCCGCTGATGAGTTAAAGTTTTCCTCCTGGCGGTGAAAACTATAATAAGGTGGTGAAACAGTTGCAGTTATGCTATGGCAAGGAGGAGTTACTTATTGAAGTTTACGTTCGAGATCTGTTATCCATTGTGTTGTTAAAACATAAGTCACAAAAGACTTCACTTAGAAAATTGTATGATCAGTTAGAAACGAAACTAAGAGCTTTAGAGACGTTAGGAGTTATCAATGAAAAATATGCTGCAATGGCTTTACCCTCTTGATTTCCGGATGAAACTTTAAAAGCATAGGAATGATTTAGAATCGCCATCAATGAGCGGAGGAAGAATTCTTCGAAGAAACGTCTTCTTTAATTAAGATAACACCTACTAATGATCTAGAGCAGGGGTCGGCAACCTGTTTGTCCGTAAGGGCACAATGCTAAATTTGAAAATCACAGAGGGTGCATATTTTACAGATAATCAACAGGTATAAATAGCCATTAAAAAAAAATTTTTTTATAACTTTATTTTGTTGGTGTCATACGTAATGATACATATAATTCAGTGTGAAACTTAGGTGTCCATATTTTCAGCTAATTTCTTATAATTGGGGATATATTTAGAGTTCCCGGTCCTTAAACAATTATCTAAATGTGAGTCATTAAGCTTTGTTCGGTATTTTGATTTCAAATATTTCATATTTGAGAACAAAGACTCGCAATTGTATGTTGTTGCACAATATGAATAAATTTTTAGCGCACATTTCCTTAAAATAGGATACTTATTTTCATCGACTAAGTTCCAAAACATTTTATCATTACTATGCGCTTTTAAAATAATATCACTTTGCAAGTTTATTATTTCTAATTCTAGGTCTTCGATATTATGAAGCTCGAAATACACTGAAACTATTTCAAGGACATCATCTTCAGTAACATTGAATGGATTTATGAAAAATCTTAGAACGGGTTCTAATGCTGCAAAATCTTCAAATCTAGAAGAAAACTCTTCTATTAGCTTATCTATAATTTCTAAATATGATGTAGCAGTAAAATTTTCATTATTCAAATTTAAACTCTCAACAGTATATTTTATATTTGGGAAATGTGATAATGATTTTTTCAATAGATGGGATTTCAACAACACTAACTTGCATTTGAATGCATTTACTGCACTAATCATGTCAGCGATATGCTGATTTTTCCCTTGTATTTTTAAATTTAATTCATTCAACTTTGCCGTTATATCTGTCAGAAATCCGAGGTCGATTAGCCAATCCTTATTTTCTAATTGCTCGTAAAATTCGCCTCTTGATGCAATAAATTCCTTTATTTGTAGCAAAAGCATGATAAACCGCTCAAGTATTTTACCTCTGCTCAGCCACCTCACTTCAGTATGTAAAAGAAGATCTGTGAACTGAAAGTCCTCATCTTCTAAAAGTAATTTAAACAATCTGTGTTGCATAGCTCCCGATCTTATGGAATTAATAATTTTTGTTACTATCGTAAATACGTGTTGAAAACGGATTGTTTTTGCGCATAACATTTCCTGATGTATGAGGCAATGATAAGAAATAAATTTCGGGAATAAGGAATCCTGTCTACATAAGGCAATAAATCCTTTTTTCTTACCAGTCATCGCTGGTGCCCCGTCTGTTGTAATTGACGATAACTTTTGTACAGGTAATTTTATATCTGTTATATACTTTTTAAAAGTAGAAAAGATATCTTCTCTTGTGGTGCTTTCCTTTAATGGCAGAACTTTAAGGAATTCTTCTTTTGTTGTAAAATCGGAAAATACCATCTTCACACAAATTGCTAATTGTGATATATTTGTCACGTCTGCTGATTCATCCTCCTGTAGTGAAAAGAAAATACGATTTTCCATATCATTTGCTAATTCTGCCTCCAAATTCTCCGCAATTATGTCAATTCTTCTAGTAACAGTTCGTGCTGATAATTGCAACGTGTTTATAGCTGAAACTATTTCCTTTTTATTTTTAAATTCTTCAAAAAGTCAATCAGCAGCTTCTAACATGGCTTCTTTCACTAATTCTCCATCTGTAAATGGTTTTTTATTCTTAGCTAGCAAATGCGATATTTTATATGATGCGATCATTACTGCTTTATGTTGTTGCAGTGGTTTAGTAAAAAAATTTTGCTGGTTAGTTATTGAAGATTTTAAAGAAATAATTTTTTTCTTCTAATTTCAGAGTTCATTGGATAGTTATTATCAAAATTGGTATGAACGGTCTTAAAATGTCGTTCAATATTACTTTTCTTGGGAATCGTAACACTATTATTACATAACAAACAAATACACTTCCCTTTGTAATCAACGAAACAATATAGATATTCCCATTCATCGTTAAAATAATATGTTCTTTTTCTTTTACATTTATCCATGAAGAGTGTTGAAAGAAAAGAATTAATTCGGATTACTTAGTTTTAAATGCACGGTCTATGGGTGATCTATTTGAAATACGATCACACACTAACAAAAAATACGTGCGTGTTATTAGATACGCTCAAGGTTAGCACACTGCTAATCTATGCACAATCCTAAACTCAACTGACTGTCTAACCACGCTAGCGAGAGCAGTTTGGCTGAGGCCAAGATGGGTCACTTTAATTGAAGGGGTGTGTGGGCGAAAAGCGCTGGTATTTTTCCCTCTCGAAGCTCGAAGGGGTGTGGGTGAAATCGAAAGTCGGGGGACATTTAGTGTCTACCGGGCTACTGCACTCACCCTTGATAGATGTGTCCACTTCCGCCCTAAACCGGATGTTTACATAGATCTGGAATACGTGGTCAGACAGTACTTGCTGTATATCGCCGTTTGACAAGAGTAAGTAAATCGCTCTGGCTATCATACATTTACATTAGTCCAGCGAGGGTGCATTAAAAATCGATCAGGGGTGCCTCGTTGCCTACCCCTGATCTAGAGTGTTGTATCAATACTTTGTACATTATTTGAGTTTTTAGTTCTAGGATTATCGATTTATTGCTGAGTTTTGAAATCTGTATCTGACAGCTTTATTTAGCTTTTATGAGTGAGAGGAGTGTGTCTGTCTTTATTGAGCAGTGCATGATTAGAAAGGTCTCCATTCATGAAACCAGCCGAAATTTACTGCAGAATGCATGCCCAGTTTGGGGAAGCTGTCCTCTCATGGTCAAGATATATGGTTTGGTGTAATGAATTCCAGCAGGACTTGATGTGTTGCAAATGAGATCATCTCCGCTGTCCTCGTACCAGAGCCTCTAATGAAAACATTGCATGTATTCCAGAGCTTATTGAAAGGGATCGATGCTGCTTAGTGCTTCAGATTTCAGAAGAACCTGGTGTTTGCTATAGAAATGTCTAATCGTGCGTCAGAAAACAGTTCGGCTCAAGTTGCTAAATGCTGAACAAAAAGTTGCACAAGTTCACATTTCTCAATTGCTTCAAACTTATTTTGAAGAAGCAGGGAAAGTTTTATTGCATAAAATTGTTGCCTGTGATGAGACATGAGTGCATCTTTATGCCCCCAAACAAAGCATGCATGCATGGAGTGGAGAAGGAAACCCTAAGAAAGCCAAAATTTGATTGTCTGCAGGGAAAATTTTGGTTAATGTTTCTTGGAATTGGAGAGGGGTCCTACTAGTGGATTTCTTACATGGACATCAGACCATCAACGTAACCTACTACTGCAGTTTTTTGGATCAAGTTAGGCTTCAGTATCGATGCAAAGGATGAGATTGTTCCATCTACAAGGGATTGATCGTCAACAACAATGCCAGGCCCATCAACAACACAGCATAGGAATAATGCAGCAGAAACTGTTGGAAATGCAATAAAAAATGCTTATCGCCTTGCGATTTTCAGATGTTTGAATCCCTCAAAAAAGCACTAGGAGACAAGCGATTTGAGATCAATGATCAAGAGGCAACATTTGTGCACAACTAATTAGATACCCATTAAACCTTCATTCTATGAGAACGAAATGAAAAAATTGCCAAAACACTGGGGAAAATGTATCATTAAAGGATGAGATTGTTTAGAAACATAATTAGTAAAAATGTAGATGTTTCCTGTAAAATAAATTTGATTTAAACAAAAGGTTCATTTGTATTTGATTTCCCCTTGTATATAAGGTATTTCTCCCGCTTTCTTTGCATGCCTTCATAGTGTAGTGATTAGCACACTCGATCCATATTCGAGAGGTCCGTGGTTCGAGTCCCGGTGAGGGTGTAGAGACATTAGGTTATTTCGAAGCAGGAGACATGAAAAACGAGCAATGCCTTCGCCGGGAATCGAACCACGGACCTCTCGGTTACGCGTCGAGCATGCAGACCACTACACCACGAAGGCATGCGAAGAAGGCGGGAGAAATACCTTATATACTCCCCCTTTTAAAGGGCGACTGGGGTTTTGGGAACCGCAATCGCTATATATATCACTACTTTTACTCCTACGGGAAATGAACCTCTTAAGGGCTGCAATAAAAGCATCTGCTGAAAGATCAGTTACCAATTCTAAATAAATAGCTCTTGTCGTAAAACAAACAAATAGAGCTATATATGCCTTGAATGATCTAGAGCCTCGTCCTTTATTTGCTTTAATTTGAAAAGGACCTGCGTAATCCACTCCACAGCGCAAAAACGCAGGAGCAGGAGAAACACGACTAGAAGGCAAATCGCTCATCATTTGATTAGTGACACATGCTCTAATTCTACAACACTTTATACATTTTCTAACTAAATTTCTGATAACAGCTCTAGCACCTATAATCCAATACTGTTCTTGAATACAAGATTGCATGAGCTGTGGACCTGCATGCAAAAGTATTTCATGGTAATGTCTGACAATGAGATGAGTTAAAATATGCTTCTTTGTCAGCAAAATAGGATGCCTAATGCCATATGCAAGGTTTGCATGTCGCAAGCGACCGCCCACCCTGAGAATACCTGAATTGTCTAAAAATGGATTGAAAGATAAAATTTTGCTTGTACAAGATAATGATTGATTTTTGCTCAAAATGTTAATTTCATTCTTAAACTCAACATATTGCATTAATTTAATTAACACATGCATAGCTTTAGTTAATTCACTGGTTTTTAAAAACCCACTTACCTTATCTGCTGAATTTCTACAGTTATTTACAAACCTCAGACATAATGCTATAACACGTTTAAGTTTAGTGAGAGAAGAATACTTATAAAATAAATCATACGAGTCTATCAAGTGATTGGCAGCGGTTGTTGATTGTAAGGTACATCTTTGCTCGGGCACAGAATCATTCAGTGGTGGTGCAGATGCTGCTGGCTGAAAAGGAAATAAATGATACAACAAATCTGGACCACGTAGCCACAGTGAAGTAACCAGTGCAGATGATGACACACCACGAGTTGCTAGATCAGCAGGATTAGCATTTCCACTCACATGATGCCACTGTACAGGAGAAGACAACGTTTGGATTTTTGCTACTCTGTTGGCGACAAAGGTTTTCCATCGGCTTGGGTGAGATCCTATCCAGGCTAGTACAATAGTGGAATCTGTATGAAAATAAGCTTGTGATATAGGTGTATCCAAAGCTTTACAGGTGAAGTCCATCAATTTAGTCAACAGGAATGCTCCACAAAGTTCCAATTGAGGAAGTGATATGGTTTTTAATGGTGCAACTCTTGTTTTGGCTATCAATAACTGAACATTAATTTGTCCAGTATCTAACACAGAACGATAATAAATTGCAGCGGCGTACGCTTTCTCCGACGCGTCACAAAACCCGTGCAATTGAAACTGGTTATCTGATTCAACCAACAAGAATCGTGAAATTTTGATATTTTGAATAAGTAGCATATCCTCTGTAAGTTGTTTACATTCACATGCGATATTTGGAGGAACCTCTTCATCCCACTCTAATTGATGTTTCCACAGTTTTTGCATGACAAGTTTATACCGAACCGTGATCGGTGCCAACCATCCAAGAGGGTCAAAGGTCTTTGCAATTACTGAAAGTAATGTTCGTTTGGTTAAGACTTCAGAATATGATGAATTGACTTTAAAGAAAAACATATCTGAAGCTGGATGCCAGAGGCTACCTAACGTTTTCACAGTGTCATCATTGTCCATGTTCAAAGAAGCATTTGATAAGCACAAATCTGGATTAATTGAATTCAAGACTTCCTTGCTGTTAGAAGCCCATTTTCTCAAAACAAATCCTGCACGTGACAACATCTGATTCAATTGCCTTTGTAATTCTATACCTTCTGTAATTGAACTGGCTCCGGAAATCAAATCATCAACGTAGAAGTCCCTAAGACATGTCTTAGAAGCCAAATGAAAATTCTTTGCTTCTTCTATTGCTAACTGCTGTAAACATTTCACTGCAAGGTACGGTGCTGATGCAGTACCGTAAGCAATCCTAGTTAATCAAAAATCCTGAATTGGTTTAAACGGCGAATCGCGCCAGACTATTCTTTGAAAGTCTGCATCTTGTAGTATGATTTGTCTGTACATTTTCTCTATGTCGGCAGTTACAGCTATTCTGTGAATTCTAAAACGAATAATTAATGTTGTCAGATCAGGCTGCAACTGTGGACCAACCATCAATTTCTCATTGAGAGAAATACCGCTAGAAGATTTAGCAGAACCATCAAATACTACTCGAAATTTATCACCATTTTTATCCGGAACGGAATGGTGCGGAAGGTAGAAACTAGAATTAGCTGGAACATCAATTTCGTTTTCTGGAATCAATTCCATATGACCAAGTTGTTGATAGTCCTTCATAAATTTGTGGTATTGACTGGAAAGAGATTCATTCCTAATAAATTGACGTTCAGTGTGTTGTAAACGATGCACAGCAATATCCCTAGATGACCCAAGTTCACTGCTAGACTTACGAAATGGAAACTTAACAACAAATCTACCTGTTGAGTCACGAGAAAAGTTCTGCTTGAAATGATTTTCGCACTCAATTTCTTCCTCTGTGTAAGACTTTGTTTCTGAAATTTCTTCTAATTTCCAAAAATTCTCAAGCTCAAATTGAACACTGATACAACTAGCATAATTAGATATAATTGTTTGTGGTACAGATTTAGTCTTGCCGATAATGACCCAACCGAATATTGATTCTAAGGCTGTTAACGAATGTCTTGGAGCAGTTAAACGCCCATGAAGCATTATCTCGCCAAATACATCTGCGCCCAAAAGAATATCTATTGGGCCAGGCTGGAAGCAATTCGTATGTGCCAACCGCAAGTGTTTAAAATATATCAAAACAGACCTATCAACTTGATATTGAGGAAGGTCACATGTGATCTTAGGTATAATTAATGCATTAACTGAAATGCTTGCGTTTTTATAAAATAGAGATGTTACTTGCAATTGAACTGAACCTGAAACTTTACCAATCTTTTGCGAGTTCAAGCCATTTACACTTATGTTTGCACTAGTGCGTTTCAGCTGCAATAAATTTACACAGTGCTCCCGAATAAATGAGCCCTGGCTGCCTGAATCAATTAAAATCCTGCATTTTTGTAAATCGCCATTAATATCTTTAACATAAACAATTGCAGTAGGTAACAGAACTGCTTGCGCAACAGGCACCGCGACATTATTACTACTAACAGTAGAAGCCGTGTGTTCCATGGGTGTATGACATTTTTCATCATTTGAATTTCTTGAACATAACACTGTATTATGTGGCTTTGAACAAGATTTACACATGCCTGCACGACATTTGAACGTGGGATGCGTTTTACTATCTTTCAAACAATTAGCACATAATTTATTCTTTTTAACAATATCTCATTTTTCTTTGATAGGGAGTTCTAAAAAGCTATCACATTTAAATAATTGAGAATGAGAGTTACTCTTGCAATGAACGCAAATATTAGCCACAACTTGGGACGAAAAAGCGTATCTACCACCTGAACCGTGAGTTTTAGTTTCAGAAAGCAAACCCGCCTTCTCCCTCTGGCACTTTGCCAACGAAGCAATAGCATTTGCTCTGTTTAAAATAAAGAGTTTGAACTCAGCGAAAGCAGAAATTTTTTTGTTTGCCTGCTCCATTGTCCATTCTCTCAGTGTTTCATGATTAAGTTTTCCTTTTAACAGAAAAATAATCATAGTATCCCAATGTTCTACAGGTTGTTTAAGGATTTTTAATGTATCAATACACTGTTGTGTTGTATCAATCAATCTCCGCAGACCTGAAGCCGATTCGTGCTTTAGAACAGGTTGTGAAATTAATCTATTTAACGCTGAATTTGTTATTTCTATTTTGTTTTCGTAACGTTCAGTAAGCGCTTTCCACGCCTTTGCGTAATTCGCATTTGAAATTTGAATTGATTGTAGTAACGCAGCAGCTTCACCTTTCACAGAAAGCTTAGGTATCGCAATCAATTTTTGACTGTCACTTAATGTATTATTATTTCCAACGCTGGCAAGAAATAAATCCCGGAATGATATCCAATCAACGTAATTAGAAGTAAACATTGGCAGTTCCACGCGAGGGAGTTTTAAACCATTTGCATTAACATTAATTATATCTTGACATGCATTAGTAAACTTTCTAAATTCTTCCTTTAAAGTAATTTTTAATACATCCAATTTAGAAAATAGTTCAGGCATTTCTATTTCATACTTATTTAACTCCACGTTGGAACAAGTTTATCATTTAAACTATTCACTTCAGCATCCAAAGCCCTGACATCACTCTCATACACTTCAATAACAGAAACAGAATTTTCTTGATTTTGCAAACTATTTACTTGTGAGATTAAACGAGTTAGCTTACCCTTGATGATTCGCTTTTGCTTTAGAAGGCACTCCATATTCCGGCTGCTGTTCTCACAACCAGACACAAAGTATAATCCGTTTCTTCTGCACGAAATATCCTGTTATTTTAGAACGTCCAAATGTCTTCACACATCATCCAAAGTTTGCTGCTGGATCGATGGATCATAATGAGGTGGATGGAAAGTAGACACAGACGTTCGTTACTGCGTTTATTGGCCGTAAGAAGAACAAGCTGGTACTGTAGATATAGTTCGGCGCTCGCAGGCGCCCTCTTGGAGAGAACAAATTCAAAATTTACATAAGGCGCGAACAGAGGGCATTGCTCATTTTTCACATCTTCTGCTTCAAAACTAACCTAACATCTCTACAAGTAGCGCCCGAACTAAAAAAGGTGGTGGATGATTCTCCATCACCGTGATTTGGTGATTGGGTCCCTTAATCCCCACTCGGCCTTTAAAATGGGGAGTATATAAGGTATTTCTCCAACCTTCGTGGTGTAGTGGTCAGCACATTGAACGTGTATTCAAGAAGTCCATGGTTCTAGTTTCGGCGAGGGTATTGCTCATTTTTCACATCTTCTGCTTCCAAATAACCTAATGGCTCTAGAAAGATAACTTAAAATTTTTAAGATTGATTGTTTTATTAAAAATCAAAGTACTTTATGTATCCTGTATATTTTTTGGCTCATATTTGACTTATAATTTGACAGTTTTTATGGTTTCAAAACATGAAATAAGCTTATTTTTGCTATCATCAATTAACATTGCAGGATGGCACTTTTTACTTCATTATCTAAATAGGATCTCTTCCAATGTAATTGTCTTTTCAGTTTTAAGTATACTCAATCAAATGTCATTAAGCTGTATGTGATGCATTGCAGTATTGAAGCACTGATTTTGCACAGTTCTGTCAGTGCCTTAGCAGTAAAATGCAACTGAGCATTATCCTGGCAGCAGAACTTTTGAGCAAATTTAGTTGTCTCTTTCTTATGGCTCTATATAAATGATTTTCAAGAAGTTCATTAATTACTGTTCACTGTTTGCCTATGGATGAACAATGCTGACATCCAAAACCACAGTGGGTAATCTGCTAGTATGTGCTTTTGTTTACTTGCAAGTTTGACTACTTGCATGTTATTGCCTTAAAATGCCTGTATCTTCGAAATACTTAAATATGACTAAATGTTTCAGTCATTTCATTATGTTCTTTCTCGAAATCTAACACAAAATGCAATAAATTTCCTTCCATAAAGCAGTGTATTGAGGCATCTTTCTTACTTGTTGTGACAGAGTATGTAAGTTACTTCCACTCATTGTGGCCAAATAGCAGATTTTCACATCAGTTATGACCGTGACAAAATCCAGTACAGGTTTGTGGCATCTAATTTTGGCAAAGAATGACAGAGGCAAAACTTCAGTCAGCCCTTGTGCATCACCCAGTTACATTCTAGGTTATTATTTGGGGCTATATGCATAGGACTGACATCCACATAGGATTGACATTGCTATATGGTTGACATTAGTTACCAGCATACAGTTGATGTGATAAAAAATAAATTTTGATAGCAATGTGTAAGGGGATTAATACGCATTTGTTTTCGTAACAGGCTTCAGCATAGCATTGCCATGGACTGCAATGGATATTGCATAATGTAACCGAGGTTTGTTATTGTAGTAGCTCATAATTAAGAGGAAAAGAATTTATTAAATTGTTATTTTTGAAGAGTATCTCAGGACTAACATTGACGTAGAAATATGATGCATACGTAATTAAAACTAGTTTTTAAGCTGCCATGTCAATCCTGTGTTGGCAAAGAGGCTGTCGGCTCTATTTAGCGTGGGTCCTGTGCTGCATTCCCATTATTTAATATGTAAGAAGAAAGAATAAATTAACATGATACGTTTTTGTAATATAATAAGTCTTACAGAAAAAAAACTGCTTAGCTGTAAAATAATTCTGAAATAAAATAAATAATATAGTGTAATAATTTTTCATTCCCCAGCGTGGTTCATAATTGCAAAGCATAGTTAAAAATGCTGATCATAGGATTTTTATGTTTAATTTAGTATTTTAAAATTATTGTGAAGTTAATTAGAATTTTAATTGTTTTTAAGACATTATTTCTAATTTGGCAAGAATAATTCCTCGGTTGATGTTTGCAGTTAAAAGTGCTGCAAAGATTCATTCTAGAGTGCCAATTTTTATATTTTTTAGGATTATAATGGAAACTTTTCTGTAATATATTTGTTTTACTCTCATGAGAAGATTTCTTTGTTGCAGTAACAATTTTTTTTTTTTTTTTGTTTGAAATTTTCAGGAACCGAATTAATTTTTCAACATGTATTTGATAGTTGTTTATTCTTCAATTTTTTAGAAAAAATTTTAGTCTATGCAAAAAATTGGTATTAAAATTATTTTAGAATTAATTTAAATGTTAGTTGAAAATGTACTTAAAGTATAAATTGAAATGCTTTGAAATATATTTTTAAACTCTCCTGATATTATTTATTTTTTAACTAATTTATAATGTATTATTAGATGTAATTTAACGCTTTAATTATATAGTTATATCTTCCTATATTTGACAATAAGTATTGCATAAATTATAATAATATATTTAAATAAACACAAGTGAGTGCTGAAACTTATTTTTTCATTATCAGAACAAAATTTTTCTTTTATTTTTAGTCTTCCAATAAATCTGGTTTTAGGTTATTTTGTACTTTGAACAGTGTGAGCTTGTATAGAACATAAATGTCAAAATTTTCAATATATATAATGTTTAAAATCTTTATGTTTTTGTTACAATTACATAAGTGATTAAAAGCCATAAAATTTAAACTGAAATTTATCCATTAGAAAAAAAGGATTCTAAGACAATTCCTCGTTTCTCAATCCATACTTCTTGCATTAAAACAATATTCATGTGTTTATTTATAAAATGATACTATGTAAATAATATACATCTAATAAATGTTGAAATTTCTCAGTTAACTTGTGCAATTTACATATTTATTTCGTAAAAAATTAAGTTATGAGAAGGCTTATGGAACATATTACTTATGTAACTAGAGGAGTTACTGTATAATTGAAAATTGGTTGAAATTTATGTTTGAGTTCTGCTCTGATAAATATCTTCTTTCTTAGATTCCTGCAGTTAAAATAACTAAATCAGCAGTATCGAAAATTCCTGGCTCTAAATCAGTACAACAGGTATATTTCAATTTTTTATCCGGATTAATATATTTTATGTTCTGTTTCATTGTGTATTTTATCTGTGACACATTAACTGGCTCTTTTATTTTATCAGACTTCCCACTGTAAATCAGAATCTGCACATTTTAAAATTGGTTGAAATTTTTATTCGACTTAGTCCTTTCTTGATGGCATTCGTCTTTCTTTTTTTAGATTCCTGCAGTTAAACTAACTAAATCATCAGTATCAAAAATTTCTGGCTCTAAATCAGTACAGCAGGTATATTTAATTTTTTTATCCAGATTAATATATTTTATATCTAAATTAATTTTAATACTTCGTTTATTTAAAATATTAACTGGCTTTATTTTATTAGATTTCCCAATGTAAATCAGAATCTGTGAAATCGAGCAAACCAAATCAGGTAAAATACATTTTATAATCTACAGAGAAAGAGCCATATTGCAATTAAATTTTAAAATTTAAATGTTAACCATGTTTATGTGTAGATCATGTAAATTTTATTTAAAAATTTAATTGTTTAACAAACTTTGATTTTTGATATTTAGCAGATTTCTACTTCAGCTATAAATACTATGCAAACAGTATATGAAGCTAAAGCTAAGTTGTCGATAGAATTAACAAACTAAAATTTGATCTTGATGCTGATTTTTCTAAAATGTAGGCATAAATTAGGTTTTCAACTTTCTAACATTTCAAAGATAATATATATTAGGTATGTTTTTACCAATATTAGTTTCTACTGCAAAAATGTGTGGACAGCCATGTTTGGCTGAACCATGGCTGAACGCAATGATAATGAGATTTAAACTTAACATTTCCATCTATGCAATTAAAATGACAAAATAAAATACATGCATTAGGTATAGCATTTAGTTAGTTATATTTAGTTATTTATAGTTAAGAGAATAATATACAGAGCATTATCTGAGGAACTCATTAGGAAGTGAAAATTTGAAAACTTCAAATCTCTCTTTTCGTTAATGGGAGAGAATAAGTTGTTGCATTTCTCAAAAGATGTGTGTTGAGGGTGTATCTACTCGAAGAAAGTGATTTCCCACTCCTTGCTTCCTTGATACAGCCCTACTGTAGAGGAAGCATAGCCAAATAAGCCATCAGTAGCTTCTTTTCCTTTTCGACACATTCAGGGAGGGGAGGTTGAAAAACATGATGCAACAAATCTATTTGGGGAGGGGAGAGGTTATGGTCCAGTTGGTATTTAACTCTGATGGGAGTCTGCTGTTACTAACAGATGAGGATTCATTTCAAGTAGATGAGTCTTTCTCTGGGCAAATGGTGAAGTGGTTAACTGATAAACCCCATTATTTGTCATAACTGAAGTTTAACTTGAGTATATTAAAAGTTTCCTTAAATATTTCATTTACTTCTATATTGAACCCTCCATGTACTGCTCGATATTGCTACATTCAGATCCTGAAATACTGGGTGGGGTTTTTTTTTTAAAATTTTTTTTCTATCTTCATATATTACTATTCACATCTTTATAAACAAAATTAGTGTAATGCAAGAATTTTAATAGTTTTTTAATTTTTAGAAAACATAAGATATGGCTCATGCGATTTTAGCGTGCATGAAATAAAAATATAAAAATACACAAGGTCTTTTTGATTTTGATAAATGTACATGCTAACTAATTTGTACAGCTAATAATATTACTTGTACTCACTTATTATACAATTTTGTTTTAGTGTGGTAAACTCTGAAACATAGCTATAAACATAATCAAACTTTGTATTCTTCACACCAAATGCGAGTCGTTTTACATATTTGTTTCTCATTGTTGTCTTTTTTAGAGCAACACATAGACATTGCCTTCTATGTTCCTTTTTTATGGAATTTTATAGTATCTAGCTTGTAGAATGACTCTCTACAAGGTGAATAAAGCTCATACTATCATCACTAGACCAAATTGATGAGCATATAGCAGAAGAGTATTTGTCAAAGATTTCCTCAGTCACAGTTAGCTTGAAATCAAAAAGGGTTTTTTATGCTTGTTATTTTTCTGTACATTATATACGAATTCCACATTGCTTGATCCAATATATGGAAAAATATTTTCTTGTAACATTTGCTAAGTTGTTTTCAGGTTACTAGGGTAGTACGACATCTGATCACATCTGTCGACACCACCCATTGCAAAGTTATAATTATAAATCACTTTTGGCTTTAGTTTTTCTTTTGCCATCCTTGAATGAACTGCTACTGATAACACATCTTGAAAAGAATTAAGCATATTTACTATTTTCTTATCATTCCAGAATGAAAGAACCAACAGTGTTGATCATGTTTGGGCGTGAAGAAACAAATATGAAACAAATACGTAAATCCCTTGCAATGATATAAACCTGTAGTGCCATCTAGGTGCAAAACGGACCGTGATATATGAATATCACAATATTCTCAGCCTACACAGAGAAAAAGCAAGATTCATATTGAAAATAAGAGATAAACTTACGCATGCCATTTTCACATGACTTGTATTACGAGACGGATTTTATATCCTGTGGAAATCGTGGGGGATGTACGCAGAGGTTAAAAGAATTTATGAAAGTTAGAATATAGGTTTTTTTTAAACTAGATTAAATTTTACATACATTTACATTTTAACTAATATGCAAACTGGAAATGACCAAGATAAAAACTGAATTTTACACCAGAGAATTTTTCAGATATAATGGTAAATTAACTCTACAGAAATTTTTTTTTAAACTTTGTATTGTACAGTCATGTCTTAGGTATTGGGTTGGCAACTAAGTAATTGCGGATTTCACTCATAGATGGCTTCAGTTGAATTTTTAGGTTTGCAGATGTAGTACAAATGTAAAACACATTTTGTTATTTGATAGTTGGCAATTCAGCTGTGAATCAGTAAAAAAAGTTTTTTAATCGGTTGCGTAGTTTTCGTTTGGCGTTCGTTGAAAAATGGAAAATCAAAAGGAACATTTTCGTCATATTTTGCTACTTTATTTCCGCAAAGGGAAAAACGCATCGCAAGCTCATAAAAAGTTATGTGCTGTTTATGGTGACGAAGCCTTAAAAGAACGGCAGTGTCAAAATTGGTTTGCCAAATTTCGTTCTGGTGATTTTTCACTCAAAGATGAAAAACGCTCTGGTCGTCCAGTTGAAGTTGATGACGACCTAATCAAAGCAATAATCGATTCGGATCGTCACAGTACAACACGTGAGATTGCAGAGAAGCTTCATGTATCACATACATGCATTGAAAATCACTTAAAACAACTTGGCTATGTTCAAAAACTCGATACATGGGTTCCTCACGAACTGAAAGAAACGCATTTAACGCAACGCATTAACAGCTGCGATTTGCTAAAGAAACGTAATGAAAATGATCCATTTTTAAAACGACTGATAACTGGCGATGAAAAATGGGTTGTTTACAACAATATCAAGCGGAAAAGATCGTGGAGCAGGCCAGGTGAACCAACTCAAACAACATCAAAAGCTGATATTCATCAAAAGAAGGTTTTGTTATCAGTTTGGTGGGATTACAAAGGAATTGTCTACTTTGAACTCTTACCACCCAACCGAACGATCAATTCTGATGTCTACATTGAACAACTAATGAAATTAAACAATGCAGTTGAAGAAAAGCGGCCCGAATTGACAAATCGAAAAGGTGTTGTATTCCATCATGACAATGCAAGGCCACACACATCTTTGGTCACTCGGCAAAAATTATTGGAGCTTGGTTGGGATGTTTTGCCACATCCACCATATAGTCCTGACCTTGCACCATCTGATTACTTTTTGTTTCGATCTTTACAAAACTCCTTGAATGGTAAAAATTTCAATAATGATGATGATGTCAAATCGTACCTGATTCAGTTTTTTGCTAATAAAAACCAGAAGTTTTATGAACGTGGGATTATGATGCTGCCTGAAAGATGGCAAAAGGTCATTGATCAAAATGTGCAATACATTACAGAATAAAGTTATTTAGTTCCATGAAAAAATTTTCTTTGATTCTTAAAAAAAAAAAATCCGCAATTACTTAGTTGCCAACCCAATAATTACATTTTTTGGCTTATGTTTTGCTATAGTTTAAATTATGGTATGCTTATATTTGCATTTAGATGTGCTTTTCACATATGAATTATACTGTAAGAAGCCATTGCTATATCGAATATGGGTCTAAATATTCATATGTCTATAAGAGAAATGCAAAACATTTTTATGTAAAAACAAAATAATTCCAAGTATTTTTGTACATTATGCCACTGAAAATTGATCAGTAAATGCATAAAGAAAGAAATTTAGAACTAATTTTTCACAAAGACCAAAAATTGAAATTCATAATCAATAAATTAAAAAAAAATCCTTTATATGTAGGATAAGAATTCTAAAAATGTTAAAAGAAAAATTAAGCAATCACAAGAAGAACGAAAAATAAAGTAAACAAAAAGGAATGTGAAAAAAGTGGAATGTAATTAACTCTGATATAATGCCGTCAGGAGGCGGGTACACTAGACTCAATTACCATTCCTCTTCCATGAGAAAAACCTTGCTTTTCTGTAACCAGAATTTACTGATGAACCATTCCAATATATTTTTTAATCGTGACAGGTCACCCGAAAACTCTGGTTCTCCTCAAAGCAAGGAAAAATAAAGCAAAAATACAAAGTAAAATCATAACTTAAGATTTTATCTGAATTTAAAATACTTTCCAAAAATTGAAGACTTATCCATAAAACATGTAGTGAAATATCAAATGCCTTCAGTGAATAAATAAATTCCTTAAAATAAAAACTATCCATAATGTAGCAATAATTCTTCAAAAACCTTACGAGAACGTCCTATTAAACACCAATTCAAGCAGTGAAAATAACCATTAAAATGTAAAACACCTAGGGTTGCCAGTTTGGCCGCTTTGCGAAACTGAAAACCATAGTCGAAATGTGAGTTAATGCTACAAAGCAGAGAAATTCGAATTTCAAAGAAAAACTTTTTTTTTTTTAACTAAAATCTTGAAAAAGAAAAATAATTTGAAATTCAAAAATAAAATATCAAATATGAACTTTATGAATCAAATATCAAATATGAATACACTTTGAATTGTCAACTAAACAGAGGACAAAGAATTATTCCTTAGTGTAAAAATTATCTAACACTTCCAAAGTAAAACCCAATTAAAAAAAAATGAAGAGATAAATTATAGAAAAGCAGAACAAAGTGAGAACATTATATTCAATATAAAAATTTCCAAATATTTAAAATACTTTAAAATTGCAAGAGACCCAAAGGGTTGTCAACTTTATGCATTATAAAAACTAATGCCAAAGGTGCTTTAGAAATTTCTTAAATGGTGAATTTAACGTAAAAAGGGAAGAATTTTTTACTTTTTAAAATTTAGTCTTGGGAAAATGCATAGGAAAGTAAGAAAAGGAAGTAAAGGAAAAATGTTAGGAAAGGAAACAGTCTTTACAGCATGGGCTTATCGTAGTCATCATGATAAGGGCAGTATATATATATACAATGGTGTCCAAAAGTTAAGCATAATTGATAATTATGTGAATAAAGAAGGAACTGTAAATCAGAATGGCGGGAAACGTGATATGCGAATGTAAAATGGTTATAAAATAAGGAAGCAAATCAAAAGAACGATAATAATTAATTTTATTATCCAAAGTAGCAGTTTGAAAAAAAATTGAGAATAGCAAGGGTTCACACTTTAAAGGAAAAATGAAAAAAACACATTAATTAAATTACTGATGCTGCAGTTTAATAAGGCGTGTGGTTACCTCTGACAGCCAGGCACGCTGCACAGTGATTTACCATGCTTGCTATGAGATGATGAATGAGTTGTGGGCTCAAACGGTTCCAAGCTTCTTGGAGAGTTCTCTTCAGTTCTGTAACGGAGCTTGGTGGGTGCGAAAGGGCTGCAATTTGTCTCCCGAGATTATGCCATACATGCTCGATAGGATTTAAATCAGGGGAGTTCGCAGGCCACGACATGCGCTGGATGTTTTCCATTTCAAGGAAGTCATCAACCAGCACCGCTCGGTGACATGGTGCATTATCATCCATGAATATGAAATCAGAACTGACAGCACCTCGAAATAAGCGAACATTAGGCTCAAGAACTTCATCTCTGTATCTTTGACCAATCACAGACCCCGTGTCAAAGAAATGGAAGTCTGTGCGGCCGTCCATCATGATGCCTGCCCATACCATTACTCCTTCGATATGTTTCTTAGTTCAAAACGTGTTTTACGTTCTCTCCATATCGTTACCCGACGAGAATCAACACTCACACTAAACCGGGACTCGTCACTGAACATCACATTGGCCCACTCTCCCACACTCCAATGTTGATGTTTCAAACTCCAGTTCAAACGAGCGTAGACGTGAGGGGAATGCAAACTGCTGGTCTTCTGGCATACAGGCCAGCATGATTGAGTCTCCTGTAAACAGTTTGTCTCAAAATTCGTATTCCTGTGGCAACTGTGAGCGCCAAACCCAGTGCTCTGGCAGTACTGCCCCTCTGATGTCGCGCACTTATTACCAGATATCGGTCTTGGTGAGGGGTTGTGACTCTTGGTCGACCTGATACTGGTCGTCGGGTAACATATCCCGTTCTTTGAAACCTCTGCCATAGTCTTGAGATCACAGACCAGTTCACATTCAGAATTCAAGATAATTCGGTTTGTGATCGTCCGGATTCCAGCATTTCAATGATTCTTCCTTTCGCAAACATCTCCAATTAGCGTCTTTATGCCATCATTCACCTTGTTGGATGGTTAACAAAGTTCTTTTGCACAGCAGTTGCCTGAAACTTGTCTGAACTGCCTATGCTGCGTGAATCGGTTTCTCTGCGTTCCGACATGTGCAGGTGTTTCGCGCAGAACGTAGTCGAAATAGTCGAAATAGTCGACTGAAAAGTTTTGCATAAACCCAATATTTCTTCTTCACCCAATTAATATCCGCAAGAAATTTGGAATAATTTTACGAATATTTACTCCATGTTTTTCGTATTTTAGAATTTATGCTTAACTTTTGGACACCAGTGTGTATATATATAGAATATTGGCCCCATTGTTAATAATAGCAAAGGAAAGAAACATAGAGATAAAATAAGTCAATTAAAAATCTAACTTTTTAAAGCATCCTTCTTTATCTTTCTCTGTTAGAGCTTTCAGATAAAAAAATTCATACTTTTAAAATGCTTTATGGGTTGTAGACTGCTCCAGATTTTTTTAAAAGACTGTTAATGAAGTTAATTAGAATTTCAGTTTCTTTTTAAATTTTGGTGAGAATTATGTTTTCTTGTTATCTTTCTATATGAGTACAAACATTTTTAATTCTGCAAATTTGATTAATAATTGTATTTGCTATAGCATTTTTAGAGATGTTGGATTTCCAATTTATAGGTTTAATAGTATAAAAATTAAATTCTTTCCTTTAATCAAAAAGTCTAATTTTTTTAAGACTGTATACTAAGCTCAAGATAGTCTTTTACCGTTTGATTTTTATTGATCTTAATAAGTTTTAGACAGTCTGGTTAGATGTTACAATTTTCTATGAGATTATTATTGTTGAAAGCAATAAAGTCATCAATATATCTGAAAGTGTGTTCAGATTTTTTGGAATCATTATCAGAAAGGCTTTTATGAAACTTAAATTTTTTAGAAAACAAAAATAAGTTACAAAGATGAGTTGAATAGAAACTTCCATTGGAATATCACGTGTTTGCGGCTAAAGAAATTTTAAATGTTTGATAAAGTTATTGTAAAGTGAGAAATGTAAAAATTCCTTCTATTTTTGGAAATCCAGAATAGAAAGTATTTTGGGAAAAACTGTTGTCAGCTCAAGAAGACTTGTATATTTCTTTGAGCGGTAGAGTCATGTAGAGATTTTCATAGTAGTTAATATTATAAATTTGGAGATTTTTGATTGAATTTTTCAATAATTTGCAAGTTGTAAATAATTTGCAAGTTGTACTGTCCAGCAGTAATTTTTATCAGCTTTATCAAAGCTATATTATAAATAGATTTAAGTAGATTGGTAAAAATAGTATTAAAATTCTTCTTGAATTTTCTAATACTGTTAACTACAAACTTAAATTTGACAGGAGTTTTATGAAATTTTGGTAAAGCATAAAGATTGGCAAATCTATTGTTTGCAGTGAAAAGAGAAATTTTCCATTTTTTTGTAAAAAGCAGAAATTTTGTTAATAATAGTTCTTTCTTTATTTTTGAAAATACTATAGGTAGCAGAATTTTTCAGCTCATTTTCAATTAGAATTGCAAAACTTTTTTCATAAAATACTGAAATTATTGCTTGCTTTATCAGTTTTGGTAACTGTAAACTGCTTTTTTAATTACAAACACTTCAGAAATAAATTTTTCCAGTTTTTAATTCCTTTAAATCCTTTAATGAAATCAATTTTCTTTTCTGCTTTGATTAATAATCTCATTCATTCATTCCTTAAATAGATGAGAAGGCAGACTTAGTTGAGAACTTACTTTTATTATGAAAATTATCAATATCTGTAGAAATGCTTTTGATGCAATGTAATTTAGAAATGTATTTTAATGGTTTAAATTTCATTCTTTTTTTCATAAGCCATTTTACTTCCTGATCTTGAACAATGTCGAGATTTCCTACAGATAATATACTTCTGTAGTTCACCAAAAAAATGGCAGGCATTTCTTCTCGTTACAAAATCAAGTTGCAGAAAAGTCTTCATGATGGTTTGTAAAATAACTACTTAGTTTTTAGTTGTAATTGAAGCATACAGATAGTTTAGAAGTAATTGCTGGAAATTTTCATTGAACTTGTTGAAAAATTTTATGAAGTGATGATAATCAAAATTTCTGTGAAGAAAAATAATAGTAAAGATTTTTTTTTATATATATATATTTAGAAGCACAGTTGACTTTGAAATCAAGTATTAAATCCTTGATGAATTTATTTCTTGTAAATTTATATGTATATGGGCAAAATTTCTGCTAAATTGTTAGACGATTGTTAGAAATTGGTTGCAAAAATCTGTTAATATAAAAAAATTATTGTGATGAAGTAATTTATTTCAAGAATTGCTTGTAATATTGAAAGTTTAGGAACTCTGAATTTTAAATTTGTTCTTTCAGCTGAAAGGAAATTCTGCCTCAAGTATTACATGCAACAGTTTATCAAAGAAACAGCAAACCAGTAGTTTACAGGATCAGTCTGGTAAATCTGGTAAACATTTAGTTCCCTGATCATTTTGACTGTTGAAATATGTCTCATAAATGTTAACCTAAACATGTGAACTTTAAGTAAATATTTTATATATGTATGCTTTTGTAAATATATAGAGAAATGCATTTATATTATTGAACATGAAACTCATGTAACATGGGAGGAAAATAAAAATAAAAAAATGAATTTATTTTTGATCTGTGCATGCAGCTATTCACATATACTTCAATTATGAAATTTTAAATCTGTTCTCATAAAACTCCAAGTGCCATGATAAAGTTATGCCATGTTTAAGACCTGCTAGCTACATATTTTTCTATGAATTTTATTTTTGTTGGTTCTAATCAAAACATACTGAAATCGGTTATCTGCAGAATGTGACTATTTACAGAAATTGATTACTTTAAGATGGGATTTCAAAATTTTTAAAGAATTTTATTTATTCATTTGCTTGTGCAGTAAACCTTTATATATTTTATCAACAATTGGGTACCTCGCTACCCAAACATTTTTCTCTGTATAAAAGCCTGAAAATGACATATTGCTTAAGCATATCTGTGGAAAATGAACTAACTTGAAAATAAACAATTTATGAAAATGCAGAATCTTTTATTAGTACTGAAATATGTTTATTTATATATCCTCTGAGCAAAGCTTATATGCAGTACAAATACTTATTATGGATTTTTAACATACCTTGTGAAGTGAGAGTGCAGAATCCAGAAACAGTACACTAGGAGGAAGAGATACCCAGACCCAGCCTTACACAGTTAATCACCCCAACCCCTAGAGATGATTCAAGGAGGCATAATTTCCCAGTCAACCCAGGGGGACAATTTCTGTTTCACAAAGTCTGGGTAATTGTATAAAAGTCAGTGGTGGACGGCTGTGCATCCACCTAAAAATCAAAGAATGCTTATTTGCCATTGACTTTTTCCCCAGTGTTGACCAAGGGGTGCCAAATCCCTAAAGACAACCTTCGATATCAAACCATGTAGCATCCCCACAACCAAGTAGTAGACAAGACAGTATAATAGTGTCCCTGCCGATCCTGAACCTACAGTTAATACCTGAACCTACAGTACTACCACTGAATAAGTGATGGTTCTAATCACTCTGAAGACTGTTTTTCTCCCAGAAGCTGAAGTTGATACTGACCTAGCCAGCACGCCAGTATAGCTCCCAGTCGACCTCCAGGGAAAAGAATGCAGAGATAGATGCACTTCAAGAAAATGTAAAGAACCTTTTTCCCAGACAATGAAAAAGAAATTGACCATTGGTATCTGGTTATTGATGCAAAGGTCAATTTTTGGTCATTGGCATTAAGATTAAAGACTTGCATTTTCATGCCTGAATCAATGAATGGGATATAACAAATGTGTTGAACTAGAATTTTTGAATTAATATTTTTTAATTACTTAAATTATTTTTCTTATTGCTTTTT
>KK120978.1:0-65216 GCA_000611955.2 Stegodyphus mimosarum | reverse complement strand
AGGAACAAGTTCTTTATCCATAGCTTTGGAATTAGATGCTTTGGTATATCATGGATTCAACGAAATGGATGTATGCTGAACACTGCTTGACATTTGAAAATTACAAACATCATTATATTTCACATTAAGATATCTTCATTAATTATGTTTCATTCATTATTTGGTTATAAACTGAGTTTTTAAGCTCACATTCAAATATTTTTAGTCCAAAGGAGCAATTTGCCCTGAAGGACTATTAATTTCGTTTTTGCTTGCGTTGGTTCACTATAGATGTTGGTTCACTTTTCAAATTGTTGCCATCAAATATTAGAGCCCTGTATTACATTTAAAGAAATTAAATAATGAAGAATCTGTATAAATGTATGTATGTTTATTGCACTGTGATAAAACAACGGTACCTAGAGCCATCCAATTTTGAATAATGTACATCTCCACCCGAATATGGGCATACGGAAGCCCAAATTTGGAATTTGTTTTATTATCTATTTCATATTTTGTAGAACTTAACGAATGTTTGATTAACAAATTCAGCAATTTCAAAGTGAGCAATATTTGGCTAGCAATTCACTTTCTGTTTACATTCATGGTACTGAGGGGGGGGGAATTGTCTCCAGCATGTGAGACCGTGTATTGGAAATTTTAAATGCTCATTTATGCTCATTTTAAAATTATTTTGCGATATTGTTGTTAAACTTAATTTTATGGTTTAAGTGCAAAGAACATGGTATTTAGTAAATAAAGGTAACCCACAAAGCGTTAAAAAATGCCCCTTTGGGCATAATGTAAAATCTGAAAGCTTTCGGATTTAAAAAAAAATTTTTTTTTTACAATTATTTTACTTTTGACATTTTATTTTTTACAATTATTTTATTTATAACACCATGGGTTCTTATAATTTTAGGAGCTGGAAAACTTGATTTCTCTGCATTTGAAGAAAGTAAATTCCAAACTGTATCTAAAGATTGTGAAAATAATCCAAGGCCAATATTAAAATCTACACCAAAGACATCTCATGTGAAGAGTTCTAAGAATTTCCACTTTACTCCTCGTCATAAACTTCTTTTCTCAAATTTTGAAGGAGATCCATTTGACAGTATAAATTCTATGATCAGTGATGAGAACCTCACACTTTTAGGTACACCTATAAAAGGTTAGTTTCACTTTTGAGTTTTATTTCATGATATGCAAATGAAGTAGGACTAACTTGTATCATTTAATTTTGATTAAATTTGATGTTTCTGATTAAAGAAATTTTGTATATAAAGTAACAATATAACAAGGTGTTCAAAATACATTTTCAAAGTAGGTAGGTAGAGACAATATTTTCTTAAGTAATATTCTTGACTATCACATGTATTTGTGTATTTACTCCTTTGTTAATTTTATTAACTGGAAATTGTGAAAAAAATACATAGTATATGCCATGTCTTGGTGAAATATTAAAATAATAACTTAGCAGATAAAGAAACGCATATGAAAAAGGTATCAGTTTGATATGTAGTGAACCCTCTTGTGACAACTACTTGCTGTAGATGATTACTTCTAAAGATGACCAGTATTTCTAAGAATACAAAGCAATAATGAAACTAGTAATAATAAAAATCTTTATGAAAAGTACTGTTCCATAACTTGAGCTTCCATAACTTATTGAATATGTTGAATGCTAACCACCAATGTATCTTAATTTTTAGTACCAACCTAAAGTAAGTAAATTAAAAAATGTGTCTTAGCAGGGGAAAAAATATACGTTATATGCTTTTGAACATGCATTTTAATATCTTGGTATAATACAATTAATATTTGAAGGTTGTTTGTGTTAGTATACCAATTCATAACATTTTTGTTTACATTCACTTTTCTGTTTCCTTTTTATGTAACAACTGTTCCATCTCATTTGTTTTTATTCTTTCTGTAAAAGTGCTTTTAGGCTAAGTTTGTTTATTCGTAAAAGCATTGAAATCAGAAATGAGATGTCAAAATACTGCTGGTGATATTTAGCAAAGGAAGTTGGCAGATACTTATGATAGATCATAGTATTAAGATGGTTGATTTGCTTGATGGAGTTCAAATGTTTTTAGAAAACAAAGTGGTTCAAATGCTTTTAGGAACCAAAAGACAAGCATCAAGTAGAAAGATTTCATTTTATAAATATTTAGTTTCTGAAATACTAATGTCAAAATACTGCTGGTGATATTTAGCAAAGGAAGTTGGCAGATACTTATGATAGATCATAGTATTAAGATGGTTGATTTGCTTGATGGAGTTCAAATGTTTTTAGAAAACAAAGTGGTTCAAATGCTTTTAGGAACCAAAAGACAAGCATCAAGTAGAAAGATTTCATTTTATAAATATTTAGTTTCTGAAATACTAAACTTAAGTAGTATGATTCTGTAAGTCTTTTTTTTTTTTTTTTTTTTTTTTTTTTTTTTTTTTTTACATTTAATTTTTTTTCCCTTTTTAAAAATTTTTTTTTTGTTTTTTTTTTTTTTTTTTTTTTTTTTGTTTTTCTTTTACACATTAAATTTTTTTCCCATATTTTGAAATAATTTAAAGCTGTGCAGAATGTTGCGTGTAATAAATTTCCTACCGAGTTTCTCTCTCTCCTGTTTTTTTGTCTATTGATTAATACATGTCTTTTTTGAATAATTCATAATTTTAACATAGTGGAATTAATAAAGCATAGCATAAATAAATTATACTTAGTTGTGTAAAATTTGAAATCAAATTTTGTTGTAACTGAGAAATTGAGGATGTAAAATTGTTGTAATGTTTTAGTAAGGAATTAAATTTCCTGAAATTAATAGATTTGTTTACCTGAACATAAAATTAAGATCTCAGTAATATAGGAATGTGTGGTAAAACTCAACTAAACCATTGAAACATTTATTCTGAAGCTTAAAGAATTTAAGTCTCATAGTTTGAAAATATTTTTAAAACAAAATAAATTGTACAGTAAATCCTACTCAGAAGCAAAGTTTCTTGGTAAATCACTAGAAAAAAAAAAAAAAAGATTTAAAAGACCATAATCCATTATTACATTTCTACTTCAGTATTTTTCTTCACTGGTCTTCATTAAATTCATAGCATGGATCAATAGTTTCTATTACTGATAGTCATCTTCTCCAAGAAGACCAAAATTCTCTGGAAAATTCTATACTATTGTGTTCTTAATCATGTTTATGATCTTGTATTCAGAGTTTATTCTAACCTGTATTGCTGATGCTTTGAATTTGTTGTATGTTCAGACTTTATGCTTTTTCCAAACTGGTATTATAAATTGAACACCTGAAATATGACAGCTTTATGTATTGCATTCTGTATGTTCCTTCTGCCCTTATTTGGAGGAACTATGCTTTTTCTCCCAAGTATTACGTACACTTGAAACCAATAAACTCCATCGATAGCTAATTCTTAAATTCAGTTCAACCCAGCTTCAAATCCTGGCAAATGAGTTGGCTGCATGAGTTTTTCAAGATTATTTCGTGTGTAATATGGATATAAGCTAGTTACCCTTAGAAAGTCATTCTCAAAGGCACCTTTCCTCTAACACTCACAGATAATTGTTATGTTTTTTACTGCAATCAAATAATCTGATCTAATATTTAATCTTGGGGGGGGGAAATTCATTTTCATGCACAACCATATATTCAACTGTAATCATGGTTCCTTTAATAAAAATTGGACTTTAAACCATTTAACTACAAATTGACTTATTGAGGTTAGAGAGAATCTATATAGCTTTATAATGCCATTCCTATGAAAGTAGTCATTCCAGAAACCTCTTCAACAGGTTTCAATCTGTTAAACTTAAAAAGTTATTTTTTCTTACTTTGTTCAGGTAAAATTAATGTAACAAATGAATTTCCTATATTTATTAATAAAGAAACAATTATTAAATAAAATAATTATATCACAATTAAGCAATTAATACACTTAGAAATTAAATTTTAATGTAGCATTGTATTGTAACAGATTTATTGATGCATAATGCATGCCCTGTGTTGCTGTTAATAATCAGTTACTACAAAAACATTTGTATCTCCAGCATGCGGAACTGTGTATCAGAAAGTCTAAAGATATGGTCATTTAAAGATTATTTTGCGATATTGCTGTTGAACTGAAATTTATGGTTTAAGAACATGATATTTAATAAATAAAGGTAACACACAAAACGTTAAAAAAAGCCCCTTTGGATGTAATTTGAAATCTGAAACATTTCAGAATTTTTTTTAATCAAATACTTAACCTGTTATCAGTTTTTAACATCTTGTACTATTCTGTCATTGGTTTTGATGTCAGTATTTTTATAGCAAGGATAGTGGACAACTACTCCTGGTTCAGCCTTAAATTAGAAAGCAATGCAATGCTTGAAATTTCTATCTTTTAAGTTGTGTAGGTAATATGCAGGCATTGATTAAAATATTCAGCTATGTGTGTATGTATTATAATTCAGTAGTTCTTTAGCTCCCTTAAGGATTTGTATTTTTGTAAAGAGCCATTGCTATATACTACTATTGCTATCATAAACTCGCCCATATTTCTTCTCATATATTTTGACATTTTGCTGAATTTGTCGATACAGGAACCAAGCTAGATTTAAAAACTAGGTTACTGCTAATATAACAGTCTAAGTGACCAAGGGTTGTCATTTCAATTTAAGTTTGTTTCATGCCAACAGTTTCGACTGATGGCGACTACTGTTCCACGAACAGAAAAGTGCCTTAAAATCTTAGTAATCAAAATTTTCTATACACTTTTTCCCCTTTTAATGAATGGCACAAAAGATAACACAGGATCAGATGAAAGTGCTCTGTAATGAAATTTCTCAATTAACAAGTATTGTTGGTTAAGTAAATAATTCTATTAATTTTGTCTTGATATTTATATGTTGTCTGCGATGTCAGTTTTCAGGATTTGCATTTCAAAAGTTAATTTGATTATTTTAACTATGTATTGATTATTTTAATTATGTCATTATCAAAAATCCTAACTATTATATGTAATAATAATTTTAAAAAGTATATTTTTCTCTCCTGTCCCCCTTTTCACTTCCTTGCACAAAGTAAAGGAAGTATCGTAATTGTAAAAATTTTCAGGTACCATGTTTCAGTGGAAATATACATTTTAACTGCTATCGAGTGCAATTTAAGAATGTTTTTTCATGACATTTGTACGTAAAGTCAGAATAAAGGACTCTTTTTCTCAAAATGGGTTGTAGAAAGAACTTAAAAAGGATTTGGAAGAGAGATTTTCGTGACATCCATACGTATTTATGTATGTATCTCGCACTACTCAAAAACGTGGAGCTTTAGAATATTGAAATTTTGTGTATAGGACTGCTATAACATGTAGCTGTGCACCTTCCTTTTTGGTTGCAGTCAGCCACACCAATATATATATATATATATATATATAAAACTACTCTGTTACTTTTTTCCAAGAGCTCATTTTTTTTTATTCTTTCTTATTTGTTGGTAAATTGTGCATTGTTTGCTTTAAAAATGATTGAATTATATTGGTCTTATCTTACATTTAAGGATTTTATGTCTTTAATTAATCTACATGCAATAATTATAAAATCATCAACAATTTAAAAGTTATTTAAGTGCAGCTAATTTTTTTTTACCGTAGCAGCCATATTTGTTTACACTTGAAACTTTGCAGAATAGTGAATTATGTCAGTTTCTGCACCTTCGGTGTCTTTTTGCTGAATGGGACCAAACGTAAACTTTCAATTTTATGCACCGAACTATCTGCCTTCTTACCTGTTGGTCGAATTGCTTGTTTTGGCATAGGAACTCTAATTTTAATTGTAAAAAATGTTTTTTTAATTGTTTTAACTGTATTTGGTGTTTTATATTTTTCTAAGTTTTTCAATTTTTGATGAAGATATTTTGAAGTTTTATATATTTTTGTCTTTCTAGTTTATATTTTGCTTTCTATTTTCTTTACTAGAGTATTTCTGCCAAGTGAGAACTGAATTAATTGAATGAGTTAATATATCTCTAATGAAATTCAAGGAAATAAGTTTAAATGAAAGGCAGAAAAAGAAAAATCCGTGTCATTTAATATTCTGTACAAGGAAGTCTTGTAGTGTACATGCCAGATTTTTCAAAAGGTTTCATGAGCTACTTTGTAATTGAAGTGGATAATAGAGACTTTTATATAACTGTGAGGTAATATGTACTCATACATACTTTAAATTGTTGTTTTGCTACAACAGTGGGGGATATATCTGTACATTTGTCAGTAGAGTAAAATATAATAGAATATAAATCCAACAACTACAAGTTATCTTGTAATAAGTCTTGTCACCCAAATCATGTATTATGAATTATCTTGTAGTTGACAGTCAGTGTATTAATATACATTTATCATGAATAGAAATAATGAAATGTTTGTCTTTTTTGGTGTTCTGTGTTCTTTATATATTAAGATTAATGATATTTTTCTGAAATGCATTTAGTGTTCTTTTTTTATGTAAGATTGAATATTACCCAAAGTGATTCTTGTAATGGTTTTGTTAAAATATAAATTTTCTATTTAGATTACAGTATTAGCAATGTATCTTCACATACACAGCTAACAGGCAAATTTCGAAGGCTAAATTTGAATACTGATTCGGTAAATATACTTTTATGCTTGTTGATTTATTCTGAATATTTTCATTTGATTTCTGCATTCTTTCTGAGTATTACAAGTTTGAGTATATCATAATAAAATGTATGAAATATTTTACGCTTGATGCAGTCCTGATGTAATACAACATTTTTAATCTTTTGTCTTTGTGCATGTATATATATCAAATTTAACGGATATATATAGAGTGTAACAAAAATTATGGTCACAGTTTGAAGGGGGTAGAACACACATTGCAATAAACATTCTTTGTGTGAGAATGTACGAATGCAAATGACACATGAGACTAAAACACAAGAAATAACACGTGAAAGGAAACAAATTGTTTACCTCATTAACAAGTGCTTTTTTACAATAATGCTTATAGTAATTGCTCAAATTTGCTTCCATCGAGTATAATAGTATATACTTGACACTGTGTAGAATGATTTGCTTCTATTGTTGTCTGTAAAGAACAGTAAATGGCTTGCTTGGCAGAAATACTGTAACCTTAAAAATTGTAAACCAATCGTTCCTTGGATACTGCCAAGTATGTGTTACTTATCATGGATGCAATATGAACAATTATTGTAATCATTGCTGTAAAGAAGTACTTGTCAACGATGCTGCAAGAAAATAGTTAGATTCTCTTCCTTTTTTATACACTCTTAGACAAAAAAAAAACAATGCACCAAGAAGATATAAAGCAAATTGGACACAAATTGATATGCATACAGGTTTCGATGGAAAATGCAATGAATGAACGGTTGTCGCTACAGTGCATCTGGCAGGATATTTAAGAGGAGAAATTATGATTCCAGGTCATAAATTCTTCACGAATTTCATTCCGTGTACTCTGGTAGACAGTAACTATGCCTCGCATACAAGTGCGCGAACGATATGCACAGATGTCAGAATTTGAGAGTGGTTATGTAGTTGGGCTCAAAGAAGCCGGTTGGTCTTATCAGCGAATAGCTCGATATTTGAGCAGGAGCGATGGCACTATTAGACGATGTTGGCAGGATTGGGTGGACCATGGCCGCACATAGCGTCAAGAAGGAAGCGGTAAGCCTAGAGAAATGACAGAATGTGAAGACCCAACAATCGTCACAGCGGCACTCACAGTCCCAGATGCATCATTATCATCAATTGTACGTGCAACTGGTGCTTCAGTGACTGCAAGAGCCATTCATAGATGGCTCACAGAAAAGTGGCTGAGGTCATGCCGCCCCTTGTGCCAACTACCATTGACCTCTGTACAACGTCAAGCCTGTTTGCGGTGGTGTCGGGCTCATTTGCATTAGAATGCCACTAACTGGAGTAAAATAGTCTTCAGTGGTGAGTCCCGCTTTGAACTGAGCCCTGATGACCAGCAAAGGCGAGTCTGGAGACACCCCAGACAGCAGTGTGATACCAACCTGACTGTCCTCCGGCAGACAGGCCGATAACCAGGAGTGATGGTCTGGGGTGCCATTTCATTTCATAGTAGGACCCCTTTGGCTGTCATCTGTCACAACCTTACAGCACAGCGGTACGTCGATGAAGTTCTAAGGTCCGTTGTGTTGCCCTTCATGTCACGCCACCCTGGGCTTACATTTCAGCAAGATAATGCCCGCCCCCACAGTGCAGATGTTTCTACTGCTTGCCTTAGTGCTTGCTGAATATTACCTTGCCCAGCAAGGTCGCCGGATCTCTCTCCTATTGAGCACTTTTGGAGCATTAGGACCAAGGCCTTTCAAACAGCTTGGGATGTTGACAATCTAATTCACCAGTTGGACAGAATCTGGCATCCCTCAGGAGGGCATCCACAACCTCTATCACTCAATGTCAAGCCGAATAACTGCTTGCATAAGGGCCAGAGGTGGACAAACGGGTTACTGACTTTTTCACTTTGTGAAGCTCTATCACTTCAATAAATCATCCATTGTTTCTCAAAAACTGTAATCATTTGTTTTTCTGTACATGTACATCACTTCTACCGATTTTCGTCTCATTCGAATAATTCCTTCTTGGTGTTTTTTTTTTTTTTTTTTTTGTCTTGTCTAATAGTGTATTTTGGGTTTGTGCCTCAACTCATTGCTTGTGGCCATGTATTTCTACAAAGAAAATGCTTGTTGTACTCTACCTTACCATACCTTAAAGTTGTGACCATCAATTCAATTTCACTCTGCATGTGTGTGTATGTATATGTACATAAAAAGGAGTTAACAGTAATCTTAAAAAAATATATATATATATTGTCCAAACTAAAGGAATAATTGCATTTTAGCAATAAAATATGGAATTAAATCATGTTAAATACTAAAATGATAAACTTCCAAAATATAACAACAATGCAATAAAAAAAAGTTGAGAACTAGCCAAAAACTTAGAAGGCTAAAAAAATCATAAAATAAAGCATTTTTTTTCAAAAAGTGGAGTATAGCAAATCCTGAAAATCTAGCTCGAAAAACACTAAATAAAGAAGAAAAAATGACAAAGCATGTAAGTACAAAGTAAATCAAATCAAACACATTGATTTGAACAATTGAAAAAGTCTTAAAAAACTCTTCAAATTAGTGGGATATCAGTAAACTTCAAGGATGTGGTTGTAAAATGCTAAATATTGATGAAAAATATGACAAAGCATGTACAAATAAAAATGAAACAAGTAAAGTAATAAAATAGCTCAAGTATAATTAAAAATGCAGCTAGTAAAGTCGTATGCAGCTACAGTGGTAATAAGTATTGGCAATTGTCTAAGATTTATCAGTCTAGCTAACAAAGGAAATGCTTGACAATTTTAGCTGGACATAATGAATATAGGAGGTAATAAAGACACAAATCTAATGAAACTTTCATTTTAATATGCCTTTTACACAAATTATACAATAAAAACGTAAATTTGCACATCAAAAAAGTATTGGCAAGATCATACAGGAAAATGTGGAAACAAAATTTAATACTTTTTATTCGTACCTTTTGCATTTATAACAGCTTGTAATCTGTTTCTCATAGAGAAAGCCAAACTCTTGGTTGTTGGAAAAGTCCTGTTGGAAATTTTATGCCATTCTTGCAGGAATATACGCTTGAGTTCATCTTTACACGAAATTTTATGCTTCCTGAATTCTAGGTCCAATTTGTGCTATAAATTTTCAATTTAATTTATGTCAGGCAATTGAAGCAATGTCTTAACTGGCAAGGAGCGTTATAGAATAACTATTGCCGGGTGAGGTTTGCTATATCCTTAGGGTCATTGTCTTGTTGAAATGCAAATGATATTCCTAAGCCAAGTTTTTTGGACACTGAATTTCATGTTATGGTGCAATATATCAATGTACATACATGCTGTCATAATACCATCAATGAAGCACACCTTTTCCTGCTATACACCCTCAAACTATGATGCTCCCTCCAACATGTTTTACAGTTGATGTTAAATGTTGTTTTTTCAGTTCGGTGTTAGGCTTTGTCCACACATATTGTCGTCCATCACTCTTGAAAATGTTACACTTTGATTCATCTGACAAAATAACTGTGTTCCAAAATTTGTCTGATAAATTAACATAAGATTTTGCAAAATCTAATCTCTTTCTCCTGTTTATTTCTGAAATGAAAGGTTTCTTTCTAGCAGATGCCCTTCCATAATAACTTCCTCCATGTCAAACATTCCGTATAGTCTGCAGACTAAAAGTTTTATGTGAAGTATTAGCAACATCTTTGGTTAACTGAGGTGCATTTATTTTAGGGTTTTTCTAAATCTCTTTGATAATGCCACATTTTCCCTTGCAGAAAATATTCAAAGCCGACCACTTCTAATCTTATTTTTCATCGATCCTGTCTCTTTGAACTTTTTTACAACACTTCTAACAGTAAATAAGCTTATGTTCAGTTGTATTCTTATAGCACAATAAGTTAAACCCTCATTTCTGAGCTGAATAATCGCGTTTTTAATATTAACATCCAACACCTTGGACTTTAAAGCCATTTTATCACAGTATTAGAAAATAACGTTTTAAAAGTTTTGAAATAGCATTCCGGACTTTATGCTAACAGGATTTCTTATCAATCTAAACATGTGACCTCAACATAACAAAATTTGCATAACAGAAGTTTGCCAATACTTTTTTGACATTCAAATTTACGTTTTTGTTGTATATTTTGTGTGAAAAGGCATATTAAATTGAAAGTTTCATTGGATTTGTGTGTTTCTTACCTCTTGTGTTCAATATGTCCAGCTAAAATTGTCAAACATTTCCTTTGTTAGGTAATATAATCAATTATAGGCAACTGCCAATACTTTTTTTACCCACTGTAGTTAAGCTCAAGTCATGAAATAAAAAGAGGGAAGAAACATCATTTACCACTGCCGATATCCTAGTTGAAATGGAAGCAAGAAGCAAAAAATGCAATTATAGAGTCTTTCCCAAGTACATGCAGAGTTTAATTTTTTCTCTTGTTTGGTGCACTGGAAAGAGGAGAGACACAAGGAGTGGTTATAAGCAAACAGAGAGAAATGGAGATAAACTTTTACTTTACGAGATATGGCAATGCAATAAAGTAAGTGGGAAAAAGAAAAATAGATGAGAAAAGCTGAAATTTTCACCCAAAGTGACCGCATTGGGGATTGAAGAGAATTGACCTTACTCAGTAATGGAAATCAGCTACCAGAGTGGAAAATTACAAATATATAAAATTTACAAATTGTTTATGTATTTAAAAACTTAACACATTCATAATTAATCTCCTTGAGAAGTTAAATTGGCTCTAGTGTAGAATTGGGTGCTCCTTGTTTTTTGGCGAAAAATTTTGTTCAGTTTTGGCAATGAAACCCCATTTCTGTTTACCATGAGAGTTTTAACATAGTTTTAGCTTCTTGATTTATTTAATTGAAAATAAATCGATGTGCACATGGACAAAGTCAAAATGTGCAATGACTAGTTTGTGCAATTCTCTGATGTTTTTTTTAAGTGAAAATAGGTGGATGTGTACATGGACACGGAGTTTGTGAAATTCTTCGACTTCTTGTTTTGGTTTTGTGTAGCAGCCATCTTGAAATTGTGTCGTATTGACGCCGATCTTGGCATCAAAACAGAATCGCCAAAAAACAAGGGGCACCCAATTGTAAACTTTTACTCTTAAATTAAATGCTTCATTTGTAATTTTGGTTTTAGAGGGTGTAGTCAATGCCAAGTTTTAAAATTTATTTATTAATAAAATAATTTGGAATTTTTCCTTTTAGATTGTCAAGGAGAGTTTTAATTTCAGAATGCTACATCAGTATAAATACTTTTAATTCTTTAACTTAGTTGATGATGGTATTGGTAGCAACTTCTTTCTGGAAATATTGGAATGTCAATCAATTAATTTAATGGTGGGAAAATCGAAGTCTCCTTTATCAAAAAGTTTAATTTTGGTGTGGTTAATTATACTTAGATCAAGAAAATCTATTTACTGTTGATTATGATCAGGCTTGTTGAGTTAAAAAGGTAATTTTTTTTCAATCAGGTCTTTATTATTTAAGAAGTAATGCCACCTATGTTAATGAAAAGTGTATATGAATTTGTTTTTAATAAAATTGCTGCTGTTTTTCATAAATTTAAATTCTTTTGAAAAAAGGTAGAAACTCCAGATACTTGTGCATTAATACCTATAGGTATCACATTAATTTGCTGGAAAATTTTAGTATCAAATTTTACAAAGTTGTTAAAAAAGGTGCATTAAAGAATGGTAGTTCAAGAATCCTGGTCAAAGTGTTTTGAAATTCCAGGGAAATTTTTGGATAATTTTAATAAACTGTCATAAATTTCATAAGTGGTAGAGTAATGTAAAAATTTGCAAGTCAAAACAATCTTTGATGTAGTTTTCATTGATGGTGTCTACAACTTTACAGTGGTTTTTATTAATACAGTAGAAATTGTGACCTTGTCCAATAGAAGAGGCAATAAGCAGATTTTTTTTTTTTTGGTTTTTAAAATAAAATAAAATTTTTTTAAATTTATTTTTCCTAGATTGATTACACATTTCTAAAATCATTAACTTGGAAGTGGTGACTTTTTAAAGCAGCTTTAATTTTGACAGTGGATAGTTTTAAATTATAATTGGTAATTTTAGGGCTATTTGTTCTGTTAAAGTATTTGAGGCCATATAAAATACTCATTTCAGTAACCATTTGTATTTTATTACCTCATAAATGTTAAAAATTAATATTTGAAGTATTTAAGGAAATAAGTGTTAAAGTTCCAGTTACATGAAATCCTTTTAATTTAGAACTCATAAGCATGATATATCAAGCATAAAATTTTAATAGTAGAAAAATATTAAAGGTTTAGTCCTATCAGGTATGATGTCTGGGATGTTTCAATGCATGCTTCAGAAAATTTATAATTTAGCTATCATGAAAAGTTACTAAAATTGACAATATAAAAAAGAAATGCTGAAAATGTTTTTACAGTCCTGCAGATGTTCATATAGTCTGTAATCCTGCAAACCCTAGTTTTATAGTATGCATGCCCACCAGTGGCCCAGCAGTAAAATCATTGAATACCGGCAGTTCGATCCGGCGAATGAGCTGGCTGCATGGGTGTTTTTGTGGTTTTCTCCGTGTGCAACATGTATACAAGCCTGTTTCCCTTAGAAAGTTCTCTACGAAGGTATCCTTCCTCTTAGGCAGCTAGTCCTTGAGTGCTTTACCTTAATTAAATAAACCAAACTAAATCAAACATTCAAATGTATGAATAAAAATATTTCTAAAAATTACGCAGTATTTCTTAAAAATGCATTTTTGTAAAGGAAGTTCAATAGGTAGATTTCCTTGCTGAACATTTGATCTGATGCTTCAAAATCTTACTTCTGCATGATGTTCTTGCATCAACTACCTTTACCATGATAGCTCAGCCATTCTGAAGGTAATGATAATAAAGACCTTTCTCTGCTAATGTAAGCGATAATAGGTTTTTGCCCTGTCTTATTCAAGCTATTAAGCATGGTAACCTCATTATTACATAAGCAGAATTCTAAGAAATATTGCTGCTGGTTCAGAAGCCATAATGAGCATTTCTGAATTTGTTGAGTTTGTTAGGCCTCATTATATAAAATTAAATAATATTTTATGCAATCTTTGAACAAATTCCTTACAGCTCTCCAAAATCTCATGTTCTTAGCGATTCTCATTTTTGAGACTGTATTGGGAGCTACATTTGTAGTCAGCAAAATACCAAATGATTAATATTGATGAGATTTTAAAAGCAAGCTTGTTTATTGAGGAGATAGAAATGGGCCATATTGCAAAAACTATCTTTTTCTATTTATTTATTAGTGTATAATTTATCCTAAAACTTTTGTTTGATGCAATCTTACTTCTACATGATGTTCCTGCATCAACAACCTTTCCCATGATAGCTCAGCACACAGTTGATTACACAGTTGTACATGTGTCAGATTACACATTTGTACATGTATTCCTCATTTAATTTTAGAAGTTTAAGACAATTATAAAGGCTATATTAGTTTGATTTTATAAAGGTTTATTTCTATAAACCTTTATTCTGAATTAAATTTTCTAATATTTTTTAATTCTCAATTTTATTTTCCTAGCTATTCTGAATTTATGTATTCAGAATAGCTAGGAGAAGACAAGGGTAAGATTTGCAGTAGTCAAAGATGTACTCCATGTGGCAGCAACAATGACTTACTGCAACAATGATAACAGATGTTACTGCAGGTAAATTAGTCAGTCAGTTACAACAGATGATAGCAATAAAATCTCAAATTTTTGTTCTCAAATATGTGATTCACAGTGGGGCAACATGGACAACTGTATAGACTCTTGTCTCAGTGTTTTTCTTTGTGATTATAGGTTTTCTACCTTCTGTGTTTATAGTTTTTCTTCACAGAAACCAGAATGTTGAATCCAAAGCATGAGAAAGACTCTTAAAGCTAAAGTAATAAATGCTATTGATTATATTAATGTTCAATTTAATATGCAGCTCCTCAGGCATGGAAACTTGAATCTCGACTGTTTTTATTTAATATTGTCTCTGCTATTCTTTAGGCCTCAAATCATCCATAAATAATCAGAGAAGGTGAATGTACAGCTGATTCAATAAAATTATAGACTGATATAGTGTCAGTTTATATTCACTTCACTGTGACTAGGCAGTTCTTGTATTAGGTGGCATAAAGTTCAACAATTAGAAAGGAAAGATTTATCATGACCTTCACAAACAGTTTAAAAAGTCTGTCTTTATTAGAAAGACAAAAACAATCACTACATGAGTGAATCCAATTTAAGATTTAGGGGAGCTTGTTCTCTGAATGCATTGAGAAAGGAGAAAATTATGTAAATATTTTTAAAATCTTCTAAACCGGGTTGTAAAAAGCTAGAGGGGAAAACATAAGGAAATATGGCAATTTTAAATGCATTTAACTGTCGACAAATTTAGCTGGTAATTATGAATACTTGTAGCATTTTATTATTAATAAAGATGTTACTGCTGCTGTATACTTTGTCTGGAATTATTTGGTCTCTTTAATCACATTTTCTTCATGACCTTCACTTTTTAAAATTCGTATATATTATTGCTTATTTCATTTTTATTTATTTTTTAAAGGCTAGGGAAGTTTTGCAAGATGTTAGTGCATCTAGTCCTGTTCTCAAGTCTGCGCAAGTCCCTGAATTATCCGAAGTGAGCTTATTGTACACACCTGCTCCTAAAGGCTTACAAAAATCTCGCAAATCAATCAAAGGGGATTTAATGTCATTTTCCCCTAGCCAATAAATTTTTCTGTGTCTATAAAAATGTATATTTATCAGTCATATTAATATTATATATTTGTAAAAAGTTATTTATGTAAACTTTTTGTGTTAATCTTGTATAGTTATGCAAATAAAAAAGCTTTTGAAGCTTTATTTTAAATAACTGCATCAAATTCCTTTCTTTATTTTTAAGGATATTAAGTAACCGAGATTACATATAGCATTTCTTGTTACATTATTATTATAATTAATATATTTATTTCATTCAATTTATAAAAGAGATAAATTAATTACATGTATCAAAATATGGTTCATTGCTCTAAACTGGGGGGGGGGATTCATAATTTCAGGGAGAATACAGTCAGCCTTCTATTTAGCTACTAAACACTTAGTTTTAGTTTATTAATGTAAAAAGAAATTACTTTTATTCAAGTTTAGTATTTATCAACAATTTCTACTCTTTGTTTTATTTGTAAAATATATTAAAAAATCATCTAAACGTGGATAAATGTATGCATTTTTTTTTTTTAATTTGAGGGGGTCAGTTATATATCTCCCATTCTACTGGGCCGATCGACAAAATTCAAATTGTGTTTTTCATGTCTCGAAAGCGTGATTTAAGATATATATTAAATTTATACGTAACATTATTTTAATATAGGTATTTTGACACAAAAATCTGACTTTCTGAAATGACATGCCAATTTTATACATATTTCGATTCTACCACTCAAATTATGTATAACTATTAAATTTTAATTTTGTAAAATTTGGGGTGAAACTTACGGAGAAAGTCGAGAATAATTCACTTAGAGAACTTCTTAATTTATAGCAACCTATTTTCCTTTCCCCCTTTTTTTATTGCATACGAACGGAAAAAAAGTCACGTTTATTGCTTTCAAATAATCTTAAAAAGTGCATAAACCACATTTGGCGTTATTATCGCTTGTAATGAATATTTCAAATTTTAAAACATGCGAATGTGTAAATTCACGTATATCCTAGGAAATTTTGGATAAAGAAACTCTATTTTTTTGCAAGTGTGCCTAAAAATACATCTACTTTAAGATGTTAAAAATTTTATGGGTTAAAATTATTTAAATTATTTAAAAATACAAATTTAAATAAAAAGAATCTGAAATGTTTCAGATTTTAAATTACGTCCAAAGGGGCGTTTTTTAACATTTTGTGTGTTCCCTTTATTTGTTAAATATCATGTTCTTCGCACTTAAGCCATAAAATTCAGCTAAAGAACAATATCCTAAAATAATTTTAAACTGAACATATCTTTAGAATTTCCTATACACAGTCTCGCATGCTAGAGATAAAAATGTTTTTTCTGTTCACGTTGCCATTGCTCGCTTTGAAATCCTTGAGTTTGTTAATAAAAAATTCGTGAAAGTTTTACAAAATGTGAAATCGATAATAAAACAAATTCCAAGTTTCAAATTTGGGTTTCCAGATGCCCATATTCGCAGCAGGATTACGTCATTCAAAATTCGATGGATCTACGTACCGTCGTTTTATCACAATGTGAGAAACATACATACATTTATGCACATTTTTCATTATTTAATTTCTTTAATATAATACAGGGCTGCAATATTTGGTGGGAACAGTTTGAATGGGTAACCGACATTTAATGTTTGTGACGCAAAATGAAAACAATAGTACCCAGGGACAAAGCCCCTTTGGACTAAAAATAAATCATAGAAAATGTGCGAATTATATATGGATTAAGCCCAAATTTCGAATTCTGGAAGAAGGAATCAAGTAAGTTTAATAAAAAAGGGATATTAATAAATATATATCAAATTTAATTAACATTGAGGAGCTAAAACTTTGAGAGCTCATTTTTTAAAAACTACTCATGCGATTTTTACAAAACTTGGTTGGCATAATTTGAATCGTAGAATCGAAATATGAAAGAAACTTGGCATGTCGTTTCAGAAAAAGTCCGATTTTGTGTCAAAATATCTAATATTAGAACACTGCTATACATAAATCTAATACATATCCTAAGCCGCGCTTTCGAGACATGAAAAACACAAGTTGAATTTCGTCAATCGGTCCAGCAGAACGGGAGATATAGAACTGTCCTATTTTTTGCACCTCATATAGGAAACATATTTCCGTTAACCCTCCCCCCCCCAAATAAAACAGCAGAGTTTCTCGTCTTTTACTAAAATTAATATACCGTAGAACATTATCATGAATCTCTAAAGTCGTAACTTATTTGCAACAAACATAAGTTGGCTTTGCTTATTTAAATAACGGAACTGACAAACATGAATCGTTTTATTTGAGTAATAAGAATTCTTTTTTGTTTGTAATTATTAATAAGAATTCTTTTTATGCTATAGAGTTCAAATAAGTTTGACTTTAATGGAATTTTACATAATTTAAAATGTTTTTTCATTTGTCTGTAGTTGGCTTGATTAGTTTCTAAGCATTGCATTCAAACTGAAATGAGATATGAGAGCCTTTTGGATAAATTATGTTCTGAAAATTTGAAAGGCAGTAAAAGGAGGAATTGTCATTCACCTCTATGAATGATTTTGGATTCATCCTCTTTAAGCTAGTGATTTATTTAAAGCGGACACTTAGGATAACCGAGTAGATAAGACTGTTGAACATGATAATTCAGCATGGTTTTCCTTAAATGTAACATGAATATGAAGTACTTTCTATTAGAATGTCTTTTACGAAGGTATCCATTTCTTTAGATAGATAGCTCTTTTTACTTCCTTGTACGACCATACTGCAATCGCAAAAAATTTCGGGTATCATATTTCAACGAAAATGGCCATTTTTAGCGCTTACTAAACCATTTAAATGTTTTTTTTAATCCAAAGAGGCTTTGCCCCTGAAGAACTATTGTTTGTATCTGAGAACATCTGTTTATTTCAATGGGCGCCTGGAAAGTCTCCGATCCCAATCTACGTTGCATTTATTTTTCGAACATTGACGTCGATGGTGAGGAATTGGCATAATAATAGCATGGAAGGAATGATGAACGTCGGAATTTGAAGTAATAGCATTATTTTAAGGTTGTGAGGTCTATTTGTTGCATATCTTTTCTATTAATTTATCTTTTCATACAAAAGAAGCAGTAGAGGCCGATAGTGTAGTGAGTTAGGGTCAAGGCATTAGAGGTGTTAGAGACACCATTTCGGTTGATAAGAGCAGGCGTCTTTTTGAGGCGGTGACGATGCTGAGACTGAACTGGAGGATAGCTGCACCAAAGAATATGTATAGGAAAATGGTATTCTTTTGTCCGATATGTGTTGTCATCAGTGATCGGTGTCTTGTCTCTGTCATATGCAAATTTTCTGCGCGCGCCCAGATCATGTTTCGTTGGCCGGTTTTCAGAACTCCTTTTTGGGTATGCATAACACGCCAGTTTTTGGACATATCTGTACCGTTCCAACGCTATTTAGGGTTTTAGCATGTGCTGAACATTTTGCGACCGGGAAAAGTTGGCGTTTTTATTCGACATTTTCGAGTTTCTGTAACTATAACCGTAACCGTGAGCGCCCCTGCGTTGCCATTCACAGAATCTCGAGCGCATATCTCCGAATAACTATATTTGCAATCTCATCTCGATCGGTTAACCGGAACGGACGCTAGAAGTGCAGATGTTGGCAAAGTTTCTTTATGACCACCCTGTATTATATATTCCCACCTTGTTACCCGGTTCGGTGAGCTCAGTATTTCTAATCTTATTAAATTGGAAAATTTTACATTTTTTGCTTTGAAAGTGGTTGAATTATGTTGTTCTTATGTTCCAATTAAGGTGTTTATGCTTTTAATTAATTTGCGTGCAATATTTGTGGAATTATCAACAATTTAAAAGCTTAAGTGGAGCTAGGCCTTACGAGGCCGCTATTTGTTTACATTTGAGACAGTAGGAAATTAAGTTAGTTGGTGCACCAGCTGCAGTACCTTTTTGCACAATGGGACCAAAAGTAAGCTTTCAGTTTTATGCACCGAAAATTTGGTCTTCCTGCCGGCTGGCCGAGTTGCTTGTTTTGACCTAGAAACTGGAATTTTAATTGCAAAAACTCTTTAAATTGTATCTGGTGCTTTAGGTTTTTTTGTATTTTAGAATATTTAATGAAGATGTTTTGAATTTTTATGCATTGTTGCCTTGCCGCGAAAGGAGAATTGAATTGATTGAATGAGAAATATATTGCTAATGAAATTCTAAGAAAAAAAAAAGGTTTAATTGAAGTGCAACAAAAAATGTGTATAATTTAATAGGCCGTATGAGGAAGTGATGTGATGTCATATATATATATATATATTTGCTTTGTTATTGTAATCTAGTAAACCAACAAGCAATTAATTCCAATTAATTCAAAGAGAGTGATTGCTGCGAAGCTCTAACTAAATTCGAAAAAAAAAAAAATGACGTATAAAAAGAATAAAATATTTTTATTATAGATACAAATTACACATCTTTTTCTAACACAAACTGCTTTTGAAGATCTGTACAGTGTGAAACAGAAAAAATGGTTACGCGTTTGAATTTACAATGTAGAAGGAAATAGTGAATTACTATACTAAACTTCAGACTTCATTTACTACATTCTAATAAGTCACGTGATTTTAGCTTTGATTAGCGAAAATGGTGCTGAACATAGCAGCAGTAAGATAGGTGCAGCACGAGAGAGTGTATATTAGAATAATGGCAAGTCGTGAGATAGAGCAGACGAGGTTTTAACATAATATTGTTACCGTCGATTATTGAAAAAATGGAAAAACGACTACTTTGAACCACAAACTTCTAGGAAATTAAAAAAAAAAAGCTTCCTGAGTAGCATCGACGCAGCAACATCAGTAAGGATTATGATTCCAAACAGCAAGCAATTCAGGCAATGACTTGATTTTGTTATATACTTGCTGTTCAGGCTAGAAAACTTGTTTCCAATTATAGTACCTTTTTTATTACATGATACGAACAAGCTTCCATGAAAGTCTATATGTCCTCTGGTTTGTGATAGTTTTCTAGAGTCTTTCTCTAAATTCGGATTTAAATGCGTATTCAGTGTCAGTTCATCATAGTCTGTTCAGTTTTGGTAAACATTGTCGTAATACTTAAACTGTTTATCATGTAGAAATTGTTGCGGGAGGAATATCTGTAACAGATGAAACAGAATTCCGCTTAACTAGTAAGACAGGTGGATCTTTCACTGGTATATGTTCCGAGAAATGTTTCATTGAATTGGAAAGATCTGCTGCTGATAGCGTAGCTGGTGTCCAGGTAGATTGTTCGGCCTCTTGATCCGGATCACAAGTCCTATAAAATAATTTTCATAAGTAAGAAAAATTTCTTGTTTTTTTCTTTGTAATACGTCACAGATGGGCGTTAGATTAATTTCCGTAAATTAAATTTTTAAACTGAAAGCTGTACTATTACGATAATTCATAATGTTTAAAAAACGTGTTATAATTTAAAATCTACAGCTTTTATAACTGTACGGAATGTTTATCCATACTTTTCTAATTATGGTTGGTGTTTTGTATTAGTAGAAAATACTAGCGTCAGTATGTCTCCGACAGAGGAGAATGTTTACAAGTAGCGCATGCTCATCGAAAGCAGCGCTAAATTATCTGTGAGAAAAGTGAGTTTAGTCCAAAGGGGCTTTGCTATGTATTAAAGGACTATTGTTTTCGTTTTGCTATTTTGCGTCGAATCACTCTGAATGTCCGTTACACTTTTCAAATTGTTGCCACCAAATATTATCGCCTTGTGTTATATTTGAAGAAATTAAATAACGAAGAATCTGCATAAATGTATGTATTGTTACGTTTGTACGGGTTCGCAATGAATTGAATGCACAAGTCGTTAAAAAGTTAATTAAATTTACTATTTTCACAAGAAATAAAGCAAAATGCTGAAATATTTCCAAGAGATATTCGTACAATATCACAATATCTCAAACGTTAAACAGAATTCAATTCAAAACAGATAAAGTTAATCCAATCTCGCAGCGAATTCGCTACAATCAATCACATCATTAAGTAAACAAACAGCGGTTCGCTTAAAACAGCTGCAATTGAGCTCAGGTATTAAAATTCGACTTTTATAAGTTTTTTTAATTATTTACTAGGATATTCTGGTAAAATCTATAAAAATCTCGATTTTCCTCGACGGCAACAGTAATTACGAGATATTTATTTATTAAATATTAAATGCATGCGTTCTTTTACTTTTCCGACGTAGCTAAATCGTCTGCGTTGCATCGGAAAATAAAACAATTTTAATTGCAATTCTAAATGAATAGCTAAATAAATACGAAATCCGTAACAGTATGTTTCTCGCATTTTGATAAAACAACGGTACCTAGAGCCATCAATATTGAATGTCATAATCCTACTGCGAATATGGGCATCTGGAAGCCCAAATTTGAAATTTGGATTTTGTTTTATTATCAATGTCATGTTTTGCAAAATTTTAAGGAATTTTTGATTAACAAACGCAAGGCTTTCAAAGCGAGACAGAAAAAAACATTTTTATCTCCAGCGCGTGAGACTGCGTATAGGTAATTCTAAAGATATGTTCAGTTTAAACTTATTTTGCGATATTGTTCTTTAACTGAATTTTATGGTTTAAGTGCAAAGAACATGATATTTAATAAATAAAGGTAACACACAACACGTTAAAAAAACGCTCCATTGGACGTAATGTAAAGTCAGAAACATTTCAGATTTTTAGTCCAAAGGGATTTAGTCCCGAAGGACTATTACTTTCGTTTTGCGATTTTGCGTCGGAAACACAAAAACGGCGTATCACTTTTCAAATTGTTGCCACTAAATGTTATCGCTCTGCATCAAATTTTAAAAAATGAAAAATCTGCATAAATGTATGCAGATTTTTTTTATTTATTTATTGACGTAGCTTTCTCTTCAAAAATGGTCTGCGTTGCACGGGAAAATAAAAAGGAGTTTTTAATTACAATTCTAAAATAGCCAAATAAATGTGAAATTCTTAACAATATTCTCTAATATTAACTTTAACGAATTTTTCATTAACAAACTCAAAGATTTCAAAGCCAGCAATACCAACGTTGTACAGAAAAACATTTTTATCTCCAGCGCGTGAGAGTGTGTACCGAAATTTCTAAAGATATGCTCAATTTAAAATTATTTTGCGATATTGCTGTTGAACTGAATTTTACGGTTTAAGTGTGAAGAACATGGTATTTAATAAATAAAGGTAACATACAAAATGTTAAATAAACGCCCCTTTGGACGTAATTAAAATCTGAAACCTTTCAGTTTTCTTTCTTTCTTTTTTTTTTAGTTTAATTGTTTTTTTATACATCGTTTTAGATTTGTTATAGTATTTGAATAGAAATATGTGGCAAACATTAGCTAATTCTTCAGATGATGCAATTTTGTGCCTTCTGCGTTGTGATTGAGATGTAACGCTGTTAAGTGAGCCTAGCACCAGAGTGTCCGTGATGGCAAATAAATATAGTGAATTTTAAAGAGTGCATTCTTTCTATAATATATATGGTGCATTTATTCTATTGTGGTTTATAAGTTATCGACGAGAAATAAATTCAATTAAATTCATTTGGTACAGATTATGGTCTTGTTAGACTGTATTTTCCATCATCTAATTTTCAGCAGCAAAAATTATCAAGTTCACTTCCTTTTGAAAAATATTACGTGCTACTTTTATGTCAAAATAACTGCAATATCTTCGTCGCCGTCAATGTATTTCATTTTTGGTATTTGTGATTGAGCTGTGGAAGGAATTAAATATATTCTCTTACTTGTCTTGTAACAGTCAATACATTCAGCTTCTAACTGGGAAATGCCATGTGTAATTTTTGGATAGAATATGGTTGCTAAAACAACAAATATGGCGAAGAAAGTTTTCCTTCTAGGTGACCAATAAAGCACTGGCATGTTATATGCATAGTAAAATATTAATATATACACAATGCATTGTGCATCTTACCGAGAAAAGTCCTCTCTCGCCTATATTTTTGCAACTACTGATCATAGATATAAACTTGCACTTTAAAAAGTATTTTAAAGGATGCAAATATTCGTGCTTTTCATTTTAAAATTAAAGGAAAAAAATCTGAAAGCTTTCAGATTTTACATTACGCTTAAAGGGCCGTTTTTTAAAACTTTTTCTGTGTTACCTTTGTTTATCAAATGCCATGTTCTTCGCACTTAAACCATAAAATTCAATTCGGCATCAATATTGCAAAATAATTTTAAAATGAGCATATCTTTAGAATTTACGATACACAGTCTCGCGCGCTGGAGATTTTTTTTTTTTATATAAAGTGTTGCCATTGCTCGCTTTGAAACCATTGAGTTTGTTAATGAAAATTTCGTTGAAGTGTTACAAAACATGAAATCGATAATAAAACACATTCCAAATTTGAGCTTCCAGATGCCTATATTCGGGTGGTACTTTACGTACGTTATTCAAAATTTGATGGCTCTAGGTACCATTGTGTTATCACAGTGCAAGAAACATATATACATTTATGCAGATTCTTCATTATTTAATTTTTTTAAATATAACACAGAGCTATAATATTTGGTGGCAATAGTTAGAAAAGTGATAGGGACATTTACAGTGAATCGACGCAAAATGCCAAAACGAAATTAACAGTTTTTCTGAGGTACACTCCTTTGGGGTAAAAATTCTAAAAATTAAGAAGTCTAAAATTTTATATGCTTTTCTAGTTCTTATATTTACATTTAGGAAATTTCATATTCACTATAAAAATGCATTGTAAAAAGTGTGATTCCCATACATTAAAAACTGTCAGAGATATTAAGTTTTAAAACTGGAAATTATAATCGGGGACCGTATACAAATTAAAGAGGAAAATGTTTGCATTTGTAAGTAATTGAAAACAAAATGTCAGCTTTGAAAAAACTTTGATTGATAACAAAAAAAAGTAACAGGCATTTCTACGCAGATTGTTGTGAAAAGTTTTGATGTAAGTGTAATTTTTTACAGAAAAAAATCTTATTCATAGAAACTTACAAAATTCGTGTTCTAGAAAATAATGGGGTACCAGTACCGGAACTTTTTTAAATTAAAAAATATTTCTCATTTAATGAATTTTTTTGTTATTAAATTATGATTCAAAAGTAATAAAACTGCACGAGAATTTTAGGAACGTATTTTTAGCCTTCGAAACCTTACTAATTACTTGTGTGAAAATTCTTTTGGCATACCGAATGTAACAAAACTATAAATGAAAAACACTAGTAAATCATAATAGCATATCACTGAGTGGCATTTAAGACTGAAAAATCAACATCGAATTACTATATTTTATCTATTAATCGATTCCTCTTTCAAAATTGACGTGCAAAATTAAATTTTGAAATTAAATACCTTATTTAAATTTTGTTCTACGGAAATCAAACTTTTTTATGTTTTATTTTCCCAGCGAGTACAAAATGTTTCTAAATATAAGCAGAGGAACAAAAAAAAGTATATAAAAAGTTAGATTTCATATTTTTTACAAAACTGATATCTTTAAAAATCTCATAACATGAACATTTATGCCATTTAAAATATTGTTGCGTTCTACCAGTTCGTGGATTTAGAGTAACTGATGGCAACATTTGATGGAGAATCAAAACACAATTTATTCACCAGTAGGCATTATTACACAGGACAGTGCAAAAATACGTTTACACTCGTCGAAAAACTACGACAAACACGGTGAAACAATCAGCAACACAGGGACTCGGTCGATCGTCTCAAGCTAATTTTCGAACTCAAGATACTACTGTCTCCCAGGATAGGCAGGGTATGTATAGCTTTAAGCTATCTTTCAGAATATTCTCGAGAAAACCGCTAAAAATGTGTTCTAGAATGCTCTTGCTACGTCTACCGCATACTTCCAATTTTGTCGCGAAATATCCCCAAATGAGCCATTCTGCGCCAAATCTGTGACCCTACCTTTTCTATGTCACTTTCTGGCAACCCTAAGCCCGCTTTGAGGAGAAGCTATCTCAACTCTCAGTCTCTGGGCGTTTCGCAAGATTATTTAAATGACTAGAAATGCAAATCTATGACCAACGGTTGTGAAAATAAAGGCCGGGTTTGGGTGGCGGTGTATAATAATGTATACATTTTTTTAGTATCAGGTAATCAGTTTTGCATTTTTCTAATTTAGCTTTGTCTTTAATTAAATGATCTGTTGGGAATTCGCTATTGAAAACTTACTTATAATAATTTGTATATTTTGTAAATGTTCGATTTTCTCCTTCCCCTTCGGACAACCACTTTTTAAATAAAATGCTGTGGTCTTAGGCGAATTGAATTGGAATTTTAATAAATCTACTTTTCAGTGCTATGGTTTTATATGCTACTTGAATTGTGCCTGCAACTCCAGCATTACATGGAGTGGTACAAAAAATTCATGATATGATATAAAGCATATATTCATACAACACTTACAAACTATTTCATATATACTTCAAAATAATAACTTTGTGAAGCTGTATAGCTTTCCCAACGCTTCAGGTCAGGGGAATGCTCCAAGATACTAATTTTTAGTTAGCTAAATAGTCCTTAAGGTGTTTGGTAATTGGTATCCTATTATTCTGTTTTCACCTTTATAACGCGCTATGGAAACTTTTATCCAGGTGCTATGAAAAGGGTGCATGGGAAGGTTAGAAGGAAGGGTTATGAAAAGGTTCATAACCTTTTCATAGCTACTGAATAAAAAGTTTTAATAGCTTGTCTTACAGGTATAAACTATTTACGAATAATGCTTTTTGATTCATAAAAGGCGATAAGCACAAGCATTTACACTTGATAGGATTTTTTCCCGCTCTCATTACAGGGAATAAAGGTTTTCGCCATTTGCCTCTCTGTCTGTCTCTTTGTTTCAAAATAGCACTATCTATCTGTATATAAAGAAGAATGTCCGTTTGCGTGTTTGTTGGCGATTAACTCAGCCGCTACAACAGCTATTGTCACCAAACTTTCTACAATTCTTTTCTGGGTTCTTAAAAAGGTCAATGACCATTAACAAAAAAAAAATTAAATGTTTTAGATTTTAAATTACTTTTAAAGGGGCGTTTTTTTAGCATTTTATGTGTTACCTTTATTCATCAAATATGTTCTTCGCACTTAAACCATAAAATTCAGTTAAAGAACAATATCCCAAAATAATTTTAAACTGAGCATATCTTTAGAATTTCCAATACACAGTCTCACGCGCTGGAGATAAAAATGTTTTTTCTGTACAATGTTGCCATTGGTCGCTTTGAACTCCTTGAGTTTGTTAATCAAAAATTCGTTAACGGTTTATAAAATATGAAATCGGTAATAAAACAAATTCCAAACTTCAAATTTGCACTTCCAGATGCCCATATTCGTAGCAGAAATACGTCATTCAAAATTCGATGACTCTAAGTACCGTCGTTTTATCCCAATGCGAGAAACATAGTATATACATTTATGCAGATTCTTCATTGTTTAATTTCTTTAAATATAATACAGAGATGCAATATTTGGTAGCAATAGTTTAAAAAGTGAACCGACATTTAATGTTTCCGACGCAAAATCGCAAAATGAAAACAATAGTCCGTCAGGGACGAAGCCCCTTTGGAGTAAAATTTAGCTAAAATGAACAATCTCGCACACTGGAGAAAAATATCTGCTTTATTTCGAGAAGTGTTGCCACTGCTCGCATTCAAATCGTAGAGTTTGTAAATAAAAATTTCTAAATATTTATTAACAAACTCTACGATTTGAATTTCTAAGTTTTACGATGAAATAAAAATAGCATTGCCAAACATTTAATACATTATTCCCGATTCCAAACGTTCGTGGGAAGCTATTTCGACTGTTCCCATCTTCGTGCGAATTTAATCAGACGAAATATTCATTAAAAACTCTGAAAACATTAATTTTCGCACCCATTTTTCCGAGTGGCAACAGTCTCGCGCTTTGAAGATAAAATTGCTTTATTTCGAAAAGTGTTGCTACTGCTCGCTTTTCAAATCGTAGAGTTTGTAATCAAAATTTGTAAGTTTTAGAAAATCTGCATATATAAAGCAGAATGTATGTTTGTTCGTGTTATTGATTTCTGATCGATTATGATAAATATTTTGTCACATTTAATCGACTAAAAGTGAATATAAGTGAAATATTGGATGGAACTTAAGATTTTACGACCATTTTATTGGGAGCGCGAAAATTGTTAAAAACGGCGTGCCGTTGTTGTTGATATAATGAGAGAGAATTAGTTTATTTTTCTACCGAAATTTTTTATATTGGTTCCATATCGCATTTGACTAAAAAATGTATGACAGTGAATCTTATTTTTTGCATCGTTATTAGAAAAGGATTACAACGGTATCGTTCTCTCTGTTGTTATATACATTGGTTTCAATCTAACTTAACTGGCATCGGGTACTTCCGCTAGTAAACAATAATTCTCATTACTCATTTTATTCTTTAATTTTGTTAATAGATCCTGCAATATGCTAAGGTGTACTAACATTTGTCTATTATTATGAGCGCTAGAAATGAAACTTGAAATCTTAAATTAGTAACGCGTGAACAATGAAATTAGGAATATTTAGCATTTGAGAAAAAAGTTTTAATGTTAACCGCCGATTACTTCTTCTTAAGTGCACAATTTTCTCACGATCGTTCTCTGAAGACGGAAGATGATTCCCATTTCTGTCATCTTGTTTTGTGTTGTTCATATTCTACCTTCTTTGAAATATTTGTGCCGTTCCGAGAATTTTGATTTTGATTATGGTTCACCGTAAGCTGTATTCAGGTCGTAAGCAGGTTTATAATGTCTGAAATGCAACTGCAATTAAATTTTACATTAAACTTCGCATTTAGACATGCCGGTTAAATAATACTTAGTTTTTTAAATAAAAAATATACAGGGTGTTTACAAATTAATGGTGCGGTTTTAAAAATTAACAATAAATCGATGTATTACTTAATATGGGCAAACCGTACAGCATAATAAGCGGCAATTGTCCAAGTTTTTGATATATTAATCACAGTCCTTCAATATGTGCACCCTTGATTACATCACACATCTACACCGTAATCAAATTCTTTCCATACTTGGTGTAGCATATCCGCTGTGACGGTCTGTAGTGCATGCTTATCCGGCCACATACTTTCTCAAGAGATACGAGCCTTTGGCGATGCATAAACTCGGTCTTTAAAAACCGCTAAAGAAAGAAATTGCATAGTATTAAATCCGGCGAACGGGGTGGCTAGGAGAGAAGGTCGTTGTCTGCTGTTGCAGCACGTCCCATCTAGCGCTGGTGAAGAAAACGATTAAGAAACTCTTGTACATTCCTGGGTAAATGGGGCGGAACACCGTCTAATTGCAAAATGTAATCATCATAAATAGTGTTCAGCAATTTCAAAATGTAATCATCGTAAGTGGTGTTCAACTAGGGCAGGGATCCCCAACCTTTGTGTTCCTAGCAGCCCATTCTAGAATATCTATTGGACGGCGGGCACCATTTCCTTTTTCAGGTGAATTTATAGTTGGATAGAGTTAATAATACACGCACATAAAAAAGAGATCTGTTGCACTTCGCTTTGGTGCTGGTATGTCAGTTGGATGCAATTTCTATTTCATTAAAAATGAGGAAAGTTTCATGTTGAATTTTATTGAAAACTAAAACATTTTTATTGTGATCGCATATGGTCAGGCACACGTTAAACTATCGGCTGGCGTCATGCTGCCCGCGGGCATAGGATTGGGAACCCCTGAACCAAAGAATGTCTACGTAAAGAAGCAAAGGTTCCATAGACGTAATGTAAACCAGTTTGCTATTACGCCACTAGAAAGCGACGGGAAAATTCGCCAAGGGATTTGGTGGCGGAACCTGGCGGCTAGAATTTCCCTCTCCACGATGTGTATAGAAAATTGAGGAACACGTGTTAAGAAGAAACATTCTTTGACAAAAAGCTTCTTCTTTGACTTTTCGTTGCCATAATTTAAACTCAGATTTTCGTACTTTTTTTTGCTCAAAATAATTAATTTACTTATCCGAAAAAAAAAAATTCTTTTCCTTTAAAATTTAAAGAAATTTAAAACGATATTCGTTTAATATTCGTTTTCATGATTCATATTCATTTTCATGATAAACGTGAACTTCGACGCTGGCTTCCAGCTTCGGCGACAGATATTTCGCGCGTGCGCAACTGTTTCCTCTATGTTGAGACGGAGCCACTTCTGTTTCGGAAAAGTTTTCCTTTTCAATAATACATACTCTTTGTCTAAACTAAAGTAACAACCAGGTTTCCAACATACCTAGAATTGAGTCACCGATCACGTTTCGAAGAAAACTGGGCCGTGCACTTTCTCGCGAAACACCGTACAAAAACGTGCACTAAACACACGGTTCACTGAAACTACAGATCTGAACACCTCAAAACGGAGCACACAGAAAGCCTTTTCCTGTTGCAGCGCCATCCTGGACAATGACGCTGCGGCTACGCATGACAAGCAAACAGCAAGTAGCATGTGAGACATTTGTACAGTTGCCAATGTTTTTGGTGTAGGTTTTACACTGGTAAGATTCATTTATAAATCATTCATTTATAAACCACTCTTTATATATACCCTGGTGTGCAAAACTTAAGCAATAGGAGGGTTTTTTCCCATAACTCCACGAGAAATCAACTGAGAGACATGAGACGCAGAAATGAAGGACAGTATTATGTACGTAGAGGATGACGTAAGCATCGGAGCTGAAAAAGGAATACAATGCATACGGTATGGAATCAAACAAAAACAAGCTTTATTGAACGCATAGTATCATGACTTATGATTGTCTATCCAAGAGGAAGAACAACAAGCAGATGTTCCTTACTATGGGATATGCCGTCCCCTTACTGCAATGGTTGCTTCGCACCGTCTCCGCATACTCAGAACCAGCTGGTGCAACATTTCTTGCGGTAGGAGTGCCCATTCCTCAATCAGCATCTGTTTGAGTTGTTGAGTGTTCTCAGGAGGATGTAAGCGGGCTTCAATGCGTCTCCCCAACGCATCCCACACATGTTCGATGGGATTTAAATCTGGGGAGTATGCTGGCTAATCCATTCGAGTGATATCTTCACTTTCCAGTAGCTCCTCAACAGCAAGAATCCGATATGGCCGTGCATTGTCATCCATAAAAATTAAGTCTGGGCTAATGGCACCTCGGAACAGACGCACATGGGGAAGGAGTACCTCCTCACAATAGCGATCCCCGGCTACAGACCCTCTCGAAAGTCAGTCGAAAACGTGGAGCTCAGTTCGTATCGCCCGTTCAGGATAATGCCTCCCCAGACAAGAACTCCAGGACCACCGTTACGGTGTCTTTCCTTGATGTTACTGGGATGAAACCGGGTCCCGACCTCTCTCCAAATCAAAACGCGTTGAGAATCGCTTCTGGTGCTGAACCAACTCTCATCCGTAAAGAGGACACGACTCCATTGATCAGTTGTCCAGTTGTGCTTTCTGCACCACTGTTAACGGTGGCCAACTTTCAACGGGAGGCAGCGTTCAGGACGGCGGGCGAATAGGCCCCTTTGTGAAGGTGTCTGGCCACAGTAAACTGCGACACTTGTCGCCCCGTTGCTCTACAGAGCTGCTGAGCAATGGCGCTTGCTGACTGTTGTCGGCCTTTTTTCGCCTGCAGGACGATATATCGGTCATCCCCTGCAGCTGTCGTCCTCGGGCGGCCACCACCAACCTTTCTAACAGCTGTACTGTGGTTTGGAACGCTTTCCAAGCGCGCGAAACGACACTTTCGTTGATTCCGAATTCTGCAGCTACACTTATGACAGTACGCCCCTCCTCCAGCTTTCCGATCATTCTTCCAGGTGTGAAGTCGTCCAGGTGATTTCTTCTAGCCATATTTCACGAAATGATTCACTGGCATTTGCAGCGAATATGTTGAATTGCGTCTCCGTCCTTCCTTCTTTTGAGATACGCGCGCCGACATCACACGTTTTGTGTACGCTCACGTCGCCTCTGACGTTTCGTTCCTGATATTTGCATACGCATGACGTTTCTACTGACTTACGTGTTCATTGTACTGATCTCCAGACTTCCTTTTCTGCAATTTCATGGCTATCTGCTAAATTTTTAGATTGTTGCTTAAGTTTTGCACACCAGTGTACATTAATAAAACAAACCTGATATTTATTCTAAATTAATTTTTAAATTCTAAGCGATTTCACCATCAATCAGATAAATTTGAAACTATTTATATTTTAATTTTATTAAAATACTTCTGGATCTTTTGTAGCAAATCTTGTATCAGAAGGGACGGTTATGTTTTATTCAAATTTGATTTTTTATATTTCTTAATTTTCCTAAAATATGTACATAACGTACATTTTCGGTGAATAAGTAACAGCCTTATGAAACATGAAAATTTAGTGTCATGTGTGAAAATTAATAAATAAAGGAAACTGTTAACTTACGCGGCACATGAGCAAAACTTGAAATTTTTTTCGAAATTCTCTGCATCAGCCACAGTCTGCGGAAGTTTCTTGTTCAGTGTCTCGGGTAAGAAAGATGCGCCCACTCCAGAAATCATGCTTATCATTGCAAAGATCAGGAATGGTATATATGTACCATACTTAGCCTGCAAATGGAAAAATGCATTTCACGATCAACTGAAACTCACCTTAATTAAATTCAAAAGACAGAGAATTGCGCGGGACATAATGAAAAAAAAAACAGTATGTGTTTCATTCTAGAAATACATTTTTACCCACATAAGCTTCTTTAATAACTGAATGCATCTTAGAATCAAATTTGTTTCGAGTATTTCCGCACTTTGAATACGAAGGCTGCAATTTGCTTTTGAATATTTCCGCACTTTAAAGACGGAGGCCATTTTAATTGCCAATGCTGCTAATGTTTCTGATGATGTTATACTATTATGGACAATGAAGACATTGGCAGACTGCAATATCGATTGGCATGTAGGTAATCAATCAATGGATCAGGAGGATCAGATTCTGATTTGGATTCGGACGGAATGATAAATTGTATATATACTGATAAATAGGTGCTGTTGTGTTTAGTAAATCAAATCCTAATATATTAATAATATTTATAAAGATGAATACATTATAAAATGTATGTAAGCTATTTTAACAGCTCATATAACTGGGATGCTACGAGAACCTCAAGTAATATAGACACTCTTTACAACTAAGCAATTTAATGTAATCGTATTTTATGTAATCTAATTGTTCAGTAAATGTCTGTAAATTTCATGAACTTCACACTATTTCTACGTTTAATAGAAGACATCTTTAATACTTTATGCAGACGATGGACAAAACAACATGAACACCGATATATAAATTTGTCATAATTCGACACCACCTAGGATCATCACCCGTTGCGCGAGCTGTATGCGAGTATTCTGCAAGCGGTTAAACACGTCATTATGTTTGACCTGCCTAACTTGCAAAGATCATGAGAGGTCACCTCGCTGGAATCTTAAAGGAATCTACATCCAATTTGAGGATGTTGCAAGAAGGTACTACACACACTAGCCAATGAATTAGAAACCCAAGATATATTGTATATATTTTATTAGACTACCTTTTGCACGGATAACTGCTCTGATTCATTTGGACATCGAGTCTACATGCTTCTTAAGTGCATTTATTCCAGAGAATAAAAGTACCACGCATTGGCTATGCAGCTCTTTAGATCTTGAAAATTAGATGGAAGAGGGAGAGTGCTATCGGATGCGTCTTTCCACCATATTCCACCACATTTTCTAAGACGTTAAGATCCGGACTATGCTGTGGCCAGGGAAGGCGTTGTAAGTTAGACTGATATTCAGCGAACTAATTTTGAACACTTCTGGCACGATGTGTAGTTGCATTATCGTCCATGAAGTATACATCGCCATTAGGAAAAAAATGCAATTTTGCAGGGAGCACTTGATCTGCTAATATAGCTAGGTATCTCATAGCTGTTTATTTATCCTCGAGGAACACCAGGCACCACTTGCATGTGAGCAGAACATAATACTCCCACCATACCCTTACACAGTGCGAGTAAGGCAAGATGGATTCATGGCTTCAAGGGGTTCTCACCAAATTCAGGGTCTTCCATGAGTGCAAAATAAAGTGTAGCATGATTCATCCGACCACATTACCTGTTTCGAATCCTCAGATGTCCACTACCGACACCACTGTAAACGAATGCTTGCATGTCGGGTGGTTTTTCTCACAGGCACCCGACTATGCATTTCTGTCGTCTGCAATTCTCTGCGCCTGGTTCGAGCTGAAATCTGTTGGGAAGAGCCTTGGTTGACGATCTGTGTCAGTTGAAACACAGCAGAGTCCTGTTCTGCAGTAGAATTTGTCGGAAACGACGCCGATCAGTCTCTTGGAAAACTGGGCTCGAACCGCAGTTACCTCGTCTAGAAAAGGATTGTGGGTTCTAATTGCAACTTTTGAAAATCTTTGATATGACTGCTTTTGAGAACATAGTGAGATTCGCTGTCTTCCGAATCGAGGTCACTGTTAAACGGACGCAACAATAAGTCCTTTTTTTGGGGGGGGGGAAGTGGTGAAAGATCTGTCGTTTTTCCCGTTTTACTTTATTCATTGTGAAAAGCACTTTTACACCTTAATAATCTTCAAAGATAGACGGCTAATGAAGCGAATGATGGTCGAAAGTGTTCCAAATACCTCCGAGATGATAAACTATCTCTACAACTGCATATCCTTTAGAAATGTTCAAAGGACACAGCATTCTGAAAACATTCGGGGCGTAGAGTCTATCCCAAAACCATTAGTGACACCGCATAATGCTTTGAAGGAAGACGATAGTGTCACAGAGCATAAAGATACAATAGTCACAGAGCATAAAGATAGAAGTTATTTAAAATATTCAGTGTACCATTAGGAAGATAAAACAGGCATAAATTTATTCTTTTAGTGCTCTTACCAGGTAGACAATGTAGGGCACAATCAGCGTCGAACCAGTGCCAATGGTGCAGCTCATACCTATGCCGACCGCTCTAAGTGAGGTGGGATACAACTCGGGACTTTGTTGATACAGTGTCATGAAAGCAGCGCTGGTGCCAGCTTTTGCAAGCAGGGATGCAACAATTCCCACTATCTCATATTCTGTGGAAAATAAAAAAAAGTAGTTTCTATTTTGAATAATATGATAATTCTTTGAGTTACATGTTGAATTCGGACACAAGTTTGAACGCTAAGTACATTAATATCTGTAAAAGTAATCCGAAGGGTATTTTGGCTTTTAAGAATATTAGCAAAAACGAAATTCAGCTTTTTCTTTCTGTTATAATGCCAGAGCAGTATAGCTAATTTAAAAAAGGTAAATAGATATATTAAATTGTTGCTTGCGTACGGGTTCGTAATGGATTGAATGCAAATCGTTAAAAAGTTAATTAAATTTATTCTTTTCACAAGAAATAAAACAAAATACTGAAATATTTCCTCAGAGATATTCGTACAATATCTCAAACATAAGCAGAATTCAATTCAAAACTGATAAAGTTAATCCAATCTCACAGCGAATTCGCTACAATCAATCACAGCATTAAATAAACAAACAGCAGTTCGTTTTAAACGGCTACAACTGAGATGAGGTGTTTTAATTCGGCTTTTATAAGTTTTTTAATTATTCTCTAGAATATTCTAGTGAAATCTATTTTCTCGATGGTAACAGAAATTTCGAGCTATTTCTTTATTAAATATTAAATGCACGCGCTCTTTTATTTTTACATTTCCGACCTGGCTTTCTCTTCAAACATCATCTGCGTTGGACGGGAAAATAAAGGAATTTTAATTACAATTCTAAATAAATACGAAATCCGTAATAATATGATAGATCTCTGGAGTGCTCTGAAATCATAGGAAAGTTTATGTAGCAAGAAAAGAGCATTGCAAGAAAAGGGCGTAGCAAGAAAACAACATATCAAGAAAGCAGCTTGGCAAGAAAAGAGCTGTCAAGCATATTGTTGTATAAGTTACAGTAGATGATAGATTTCGACCTCCGATACTATCGCAGGTATACGTAGAAATCATATACGTTAGGTACCTGCCTGCTCCGATAGATGGATTCAAATGAAAATGAAACATTAATAAGGAGACAGGATTCTTTTACTGTCTCTGCTGTATACCAGCCTTTTTATCTCCAGTATTGCAACCTCTGACAACTCATCCTAACATTATAAGGTATTTCTCCCTCCTTCTTCGCATGCCTTCGTGGTGCAGTGGTCGGCACGCTGGGCGCATATTCCAGAGGTACGTGGTTCGAGTGCCGGGGAAGACGTTGCTCATTTTTCATCACTCCTGCTTCCGAAATAGACTAATAACTCTACAATATAACTTTTGACATTTACCGCCACCTCTGAGGTGTCCAAACTAATCTTTATCTTCCTGACATAGAAATATGCTGTTTTGGTGCAATGGATAGCGTATTTTTATGGCATATCGAGGATTCTATATTCTTCGAACGAAGGGCATATTATATTTTCAAGCATATATCTTGCTCTTGAATTTCGCTGATTTCTACAAACATTTTGCGTATGTTTCTTTATATAATAGGTTATGTATGTGAAGCTGGTATGATTTTCAGAAGGTATTATAGAAGAAAAATACCGTGGTTTATTAAAGTCAATAACATTTGTTTGTCAAATGAAATCTCTCTGCTTAAAGGGAGGGATTTCTTTCCCGAATACTTTCTAAAGAAAAATGTTTCATACTTGTCTTATAGAATACACCATGAAGATACACAATAGAATTTGTTGCGAAGACGGGTTTTAAGTATTTTCTGTACAGAGCATTAATTGTTAAGAAAAAAGGGCTTTATAAAAGAACATCCGCAGGAAAATATCCTTTGCACAAATTCTTCTTGATAGTTAAGGAGAATTAGTTAAGAAACTTTATAATTATTATGAGTTATTAAAATTTAACTACTATTCAAATGATCAAAATAAAATATAATTCGCACATTTATTAATTGTATTTAAGCGTTCTATTCTTTGTGTCATTGTCCAGACTGTTGCATTTACAAAATCCATCTCAGGTATATATGAGCACAATTTCAAGAACAACGGGGGAAAAATATCATTTACTTTCCTACAATATCGAAGTGTGTAGGAACTAAAATAGGAACTAATTAGTAGGAACTAAAATAGCAAAGGAGGGGGAGTGGAAAGTGCTATAAGTGATATCTTAATGTAAAAATTCAAGAAAATTGAAAAAAAAAAGTTTATGGTTTCCTTTGCGATAAAATGGATAAAGCACAATCTTCTGCCCATTCGAATAATATCTTATCAAACTATCAAACATAATATATAATATATAAGAATAAAAACATAAAAATAAGATCTGAGTAAAACTGAAAATACAGCACCCCAAGTTTTTTTTTTTCATTACGGGTACAAATAAACGTAGGTAATGAATAGGACAACATAAAGCTTTTAGAGTTGGAGCATTAAATTACTTAAATTCTGATATAAAAGAAGAAATTATTTGAAAAATTAAAATAAATGGTACAGAAAAACAGTATTAGAAATATAGTATTTATTAATTAATTGCTGCAGATATGAATAAAATTATCAGATCCATGGAATATAAATTATATATATTTAAAAGTATACCCGATTCGTAGATTACTAAAAAGATGATAACTATGATGACAGTTACCCTACAATGTGTGACAACCATTTGAGTTCAACAGATATATCTGCAGTGTTTTAGTTAGTATTTTAAACTAAAATTAATGTACCTAAATTTACTGCATTGCTTCATATTGGTGATATTTGGGTTGACCCCGAGCGACCCTCAAGATAAAGGTCACTGGCGACCAACAATCTTAATGTGCACTCTTACCTTAACGTTCATTTTAACGTACTCGATTGAACTCGAATTTAAAATGTCGTCGGTAACCTATTTCAACTTGTAGGTAACTATTGACCAATAGTTTTCATTGTATATTGTTGCCAATGGCATTTACAAGGTACAGGTTGATTGTCACTGGAGGTCAATTCATAAGCATAAAGAATGAAGCAAATTGATGAGCATTTTCAAGTGCGTTGGTCATTGGAGACTTATCAGTTCATTGTAACTTTCTAACCAAGTCAACGGTGTGCTATATAGCAGTAAATTTAGATTTTAAAATTAAATCATCTGTAAAAGGATTACGTGCTTCATCTTTAAAAATGAATTACATGGATTTATATTTTGAAGTCCTATTTCGTTGGTTTGCGTTCGGCCAACTGTCTCATTATTTGAAGGGGGGGGAGATTCTGAAATGTTTTAGATTTAAATTACGTCCAAAGGGGCGTTTTTTAAACGTTTTGTGCGTTACATTTATTTATTAAATATCATGTTCTTCGCACATAAACCATGAAATTCAATTCAACAGCAATATCGCAAAATAATTTTAAAATAAGCATATCTTTAGAATTTCCGACGCTGGAGATAAAAAGGTTTTTTTTCCACCGTAGAGTGTTGTCATTGCTCGCTTTTAAATCACTGAGTTTGTTAATCAAAAATTCTTTAAAGTTTTACAAAATATGAAATAGATAATAAAACAAATTCCAAATTCGGGCTCCAGATGGCCGTATTTGGGAGGAAACGTACGTTATTCAAAATTGGATAGCGTTAGGTACCGACGTTTTATCACAATGCGAGAAACATATACGCATTTATTCAGATTCTTAATTATTTAATTTCTTTAAATATAATACAGGGTTGCAATATTTTGTGGCAACAGTTTGAAAAGGGAATTGGACATTTATAGTGAAACAACGCAAAAAGTCAAAACGAAAACGTAGTTCTTCAGTGGCAAAGCGTGTCTAGACTAAAAAAAAGAAAGAGAACATACCTGGAGGAAAGAAAACCGGAAGGAGACAGGCTGCAGAAGACAATCCAAATGCGCAAACTGAGCACCATCTTCTACCAATACGTTCCATGAACAGCCATGTACTTAAGTGCGCAGGTATTTCTACTAAGGACACCAGGAAGAAATTCAAAAACTCGCTACCTGCAAGGTTTTTTACATTCATCTGGAGCCCATAATAAGGGATAGAATCTCCTACCCTATGGGAAGAAAATAAGGAATATGTCAGTTATGGTGTCAAGAAAGATTGGACTGATAATCTAAGACAGGCGTCGACAACCTTTCCTGGCTGCGGGTTAAAATTTAGCCAAAATGTGTGTATTAAGAAGACATTTCGCGTCAGTGGTATTTTCAGTTTAGAACAGTTTTTTTTGTAGAATAACAAAATAAAATTTATTGAGAAAATAATTACAATATGCTTTAAACTATAAACATAATTATAATTATTATAAAAGCAAACATAATTGAATGAACTTTATTTTCCTCTTTGATATTAGTGGCTTCTCTAACGCTGAATTTGTGAAGTTAACTTAGTCAAGTGTGGCTTATAATTAGTCGTCTTAAAGACTGTACAAACAACAGTACTAACATCTGAATCTTCAGTAGCCAGGCTGCCCTTTTTCTCACGTAGTATGAATTCCATGAGTGATAATGTTTGCTCGCATTTATAAGTTGAACCGAATGCGGACAAAACGGCAAAGACAATTTTTTGGAATTATGAGTTATGGATCGGAGTTGTTAGATTTATCGATTTCTGCTTGAAGTTACGTTACAATTTTTAAAAATCCATGTTTATTATTGTAAATTTGTAATCAAACGAAAATGTTATTATAAGCCCATTTTTAACCTTTTCAAACGCCAAGTCTCGAAATGGAATTTTGCGTCATCCACTATATAAATGGTGAATCACTTTTCAATTGTTGCCACCAAATATATACATATGTAAAGAAAGAAAGATATAAAATAATAATAATAAATTTAGAACCAAAATCACACAGATATGAAAGAAACGAAATTTAAAACCAGTAAAATCCCTAAATCTCCCAATAAAAAATGTTAAAAAAAACCAATCAACTCAATACTTTTAAACCAGAAGAAATCTCCCAAACAACAGAAATACACAAAAATACACATAATAGGAATACAATTAAAATGATTCAAGGTTATCAAGATAAGGTAGATCGAATTCAATTAAACCTTTCCTCCTAGGAAATCTACAATGTTTTTTTTTGTCCAAAATAAGCTGATGAGCCATTTTAAATTGGTTACTAACATTTAGATTTAGTTACTAGCGGAAGTACTCGATGCCAGTTAAGTTAGATTCAGAGTAAATTATCTAACAACAGAGAGAACGATACCGCTGGAATCCTTCTCTAATAACGATGCAAAAATGCGATTCATAGTCATATATTTTTCATGCTGATACAATATGGAACCCACGTAAAAAATTTCGATAGAAAAATAAGCTAATTTTTTCTCATTATATCATCAACAATGGCACGCAGTTGTTAATGATTTTCGCCTTTCTAATCAAATGGGCGTAAAAGCTCGAGTTCCATCCAATAATTCCCCTATATTCAATTTTAGTCGATTAAGTGTACCAAAAAAATTATCATAATGGATCAGATATCAAACACACGAACAAAGATTCTTTTTTATATATATTAGATTTTGTAAAACTTATAAATTTTTGATTAAGAGATTCTACGATGCGAAAGCGAGCAGTAGCAACACTTTTCGAAATAAAGTATTTTTATCTCCAACGCGCGAGACTGTTGCCACTCGGTAAAATGAGTGCGAAAATAATATTTTCAGAGTTTTTAATTAATATCTCGGCTGATTAAAGTCGTACGAAGATGGGAACAGTCGAAATGGTTTCCCACGAATTTATGGAATCGGGAATTATGTATTTAATGTTTGGCAATGCTATTTTTATTTCGTTGTAAAACTTCGAAATTTTTTACTAACAGACTCTATGATTTGAAAGCGAGCAGTGGCAACACTTCGCGAAATAAAGCAGATTTTCTTCTTCAGCGTGCGAGACTGTTGCCATTCGGAAAAATGAAGGCGAAAATTAGCGTTTCCAGAGTTTTTAATTAATATAGCTGATTTTAGCCGCTTTTTTTCCTTTGAAAAACGTGCACGTAGACCTTTTCCAGGACTCAGAAAAGAACTGTAGAAAGTTTGGTGGCGATAACTGTAGTAGTGATTGAGTTAATCCCGAACAAACAAAGACACAAACATACAGACATTCTTCTTCATACAGGGTGTCCCAAAACGACCGCATAAACTCTGCACAGTAGATTCCTCGCTGGGAGTACATAAAAGCTGCCCAAAGAAGCCTTCCTGTACGATCCATAGTTTACGAGACACCCTGTGATCTGATCTACCTCCTATTGATAACATTGAATCAGATTTTAATTGTATTCCTTTTCTACGTATTTTTATGTATTTCTGATGTTTTCGGGATTCCTTCTGGTTTAAAAACACTGATTTGATGATTTTTTTTACATTTTTTGAGAGGTTTAGAGATTTTACTGACTTTAAATTTCATGTCTTTGTGGTTTTTTTTCTAAAATTCATACTATTTTGCTACATTTCAGCAGAGTATTGCAGGGAAGTAATATTGGGATATTTTTTTTTGTTTGAAAAATTGTGATACTACATTATCTACTATATATACACAGTCCAGTCACATTAATGTGACCATCTGTCAAAAGCCAGAATAACCACCTTTCGCAGAGCGTACTGCTGCGAGACGTGCAGGAAGAGAGTCACATAGGTCCCTGAAGGTGTTCTCTGGGATGTTGAGCCATGCCGACTCTAATGCCGTGGCCAGCTGCGCTAGATTACGCGGTTGAGGATCCATGGCGCGAACAACTCGATCGAGATGGTCCCACAGATGCTCGATTGGGTTTAAGTCAGGTGAGTTTGCTGGCCAGGGGAGGACGGTAAACTCATCCTGGTGCTCTTCGAACCACGCACGTACACTGGCAGCTGTATGGCACCTCGCATTGTCCTGCTGGAAGATGCCATCATCCTGAGGAAAAACAATGCGCATGTAGGGGTGAACATGGTCCGCAAGGACAGATGCGTACTTGTATTGATCCATTGTGCCTTCCACAATGATCAGTGAACCTAGAGAATGCCAGGAAAACATTCCCCAGACCATAATGCTCCCGCCTCCAGCTTGGACCGTTCCGGCAATGGTTGCAGGGTGGTTCCTTTCAGAGGTTTCACGCCTTATACGCCAACGTCCATCTGTCCGATGGAGCATAAAACGCGATTCATCCGAAAACGCAACCTGTCGCCACTCAGTGGACGTCCAGCTGCTGTACTGGCGTGCAAATTCTAGCCTTCGCCGTCGATGAACAGCAGTCAGCATAGGTGCACGAACCAGGCGTCTGCTTCGGAGGCCCAGACGCAGCAATGTTCGCTGAATAGTACTTTGGGAGACACTTTTGGTAGCCCCTTGGTTCATTTTGGTGGTCAGTTGCTCAACGGTAGCCCGTCTATCTGCCCGAACGCATCTCCGCAACCGTCGTTCGCCTCTGTCATCTATGGCCCATGGTGCACCACATTTGCCACGTCGCTGATTTTGGACAGTCCCATTTTGCCATGCACGGTACACTTTTACCACGGCGGCACGCGAACAGTTCACAAACTCAGCCGTTTCGGAAATGCTTCCACCCTTGGCCCGAAAGCCAATGATCATGCCCTTTTGGAAGTCGGATAAATCGCTTCGTTTCTGCATTACGCCAACGATTGAAATGTTTTCCGAAGCCCTCACACACCCTTTATATACGCTCAACTGCACTGTGCTGCCACCTGCTATCTGTGATTGGTTATTTAACTCTGACGTGGAAAGTACGTGGTGGTCACATTAATGTGACTGGACTGTGTATATGTATAAAATTCGTAAATAGATTGAGGATTGTGTAATAGTCGTAATGGATTTTAGGAATGGCTATTTGCTTTAGTACGTCGTAAGGCTAATGAGTCGTATTAACTTGGCAAGATCTGCTGACGTCATAGATGCATAACAGAGAAAAAAGACGTGCAGACGTGGACGACGATAAGACATAATTTATTGCTGGATACTTAATTCTGGATTCCCATTCTCATTCATATATCATTATGGGTGCAATACGCGCCTCACATTTTATATAACTCAATATATCTTTAGACTAGACGAAACAAATACCGCAAGAACAAGAAGAAGTAAAAAAAGGGGAGAGACATAATTGTCCATTCAGAAAAAAGAGATAATCGAAAAGTATCTTGATCTGTGATTATATAAGAGCTATCTGCATTGCAAGATTACAGAAGTAAGCAAGAAAATGATTCATTTTGAAAAAAGTTAGTACAAACAATTTCAACTTTTGAAACAGAAAGGAGAAATACACAGAATTAAAATGAAGACTCCAATAAAACCCCTGATGGACCCCAATAAAGCTACTGTCTGTCTACGAGAAGAACAGCCCCGCCACAGTGTCTGGCGGTCGCTATAGCAACAGGGCTAGTATATTTCAAATAGGGGCGAACCAAGGGTTGCCAATTCATCCTTAAATGCGCCACGATGGCAAACTGAAGAGTAAATCTTCAAGACATCCCTACGGAAAATGGGTCAAGGCTCGTTTCTACGGCAACAGACAGCTGCAGACTAACTGGCGAGAGCTTTTCTTATGATAGACAGACTGTAATCTTTCCAAACATTTGGATTAAAATATTTAGTGTTTCTTTAGGTTAGGATTAAACAGATCCGAATGTTGAAAAAGCACACAGGTTAGAGTTTTTTTAATCTCGAATCCATTTCAAGACCCTTGGAATGCGAAGATTGGAGGATTCGAATGCCCCATCACTAGTCAATTCGAATCTTGCCAGCATATTAACGTTACGAATCAAGACTGTTATGGTCAAACATGTTTGCTGTTTCTGAGTTTCTTCGTTGGCGTAATGAATTCCTTCACTATTCAAAATCTTTTTGGCATACGAGCTATTAAAACTATGAATGTTGGATCAATGGATATGGGAACATAATTGCATATATTGGATTAAAATGGATTTCAATAGTTAAACAGTCTGCACAAGAACTTACCAGCACATGGTAACTAGGAGGAATCGTTTCCGAAGAGTCGGATATCTAAAGAAGTCCAGCGGCGAGTGCTGGTCCTCTCCAATTTTTTGCTTTTTGATTTTCTCCCCAAGTTCCTAGATAAACAAAACATTAAAAGATATTAAGAATAGTTTTTCTATATCTATTGCAGTAACATCAGCAGTAATTATTTTGAAGTCCAAAAGGGCGTCAGCCCCGAAGGGCTAATACTCTGGAAACGCTATTTTGTGTCGAATCACTAAAAGCTTTGAATCATTTTTCAAATTGTTGCCACCAAATATTTGTATTACACCCTGTATTACATTTAAAGAAATTAAGTGATAAAGAATCTGCATGAATATATGTATATGTCTCGTACTGTGAAGAGACAACGGTACCTAGAAACATCAAATTTTAAAAAACGAAGTCCTCTGCCCGAACATGAGCTCCCGGAAGCTCGAATTTTTAATTTCCAGTTTTTTTTATCTGTTTCATATTTTGTAAATCTTTAACGAATTTTTGATTAAAAAACTCCACGATTTGAAAGCAAGCAGTGGCAACACTGCACGGAATAAAACATTTTTATCTCCAGCGAGCGACACTGTCTATCGGAAAATCTAAAGATATGCTGTTTTTAAATATTTTTAAATATTAGTCGAAATGCTCTCGAAATGTGTATGTAAATGCAAATAAAAAATGAAGCTCTGCTTTAAGTTTAATATAAAATATGAAAGCTTTATTATTTTTTCTTTCCGCCAGGAATTTTTATGAAATTTCTAATCATATTATAAGGATCAATACAAAATGCTTATGTCATGAGAAGCACCTTCACGTTTCCTTTTAACATACGCCTTTGGTTTTCCGTGATGAGAAAAATATGCTTTCTTATTCTCCACAAGAGACGAACTCAGAATAATAATTAGTAATACTATGCGCAGCAGGAAAACTTATTTCTGTCATGAGTTTGTAAGAAATGGATTGAGTATATCTACAGTACGCAGCACTTAATATGATCGCTGTTAATGTATTTATTCGGATATTATGATAGAATTGCCAAAATCCCTCCCTTTTGTAAATCAAAAGAGGGAAAATACATCGCTTATCATGATCAACAATTCGGTAAATATTATCAACATAATATCGAATAACTTGACAGGAACTTGAGATTGATGTAAAAGATATTTTATTTAAAACTTAATAAGATGAACAGAAGGCTCCCCTGGTGCTTACAAGTCTGTCAGCATTTATCGCGAGAGACTAGAAAGTAGAAATTCAAATACAAAGCTAAATTTAAATAACAAATAACCAAATGCTACTCAAAGCAATTTAACGCGAAGTTGTCTTGGATTTCACCATCGTAAATCTAACAGTCTAAAACCCTCACTTAAATACACGTGAACTCATTTGCATTCTCGCGAGAAAATGCAAAGATTCAAAACATAAAACAACTGGTTATTTAAATTAAAGGAAATCTCACAATTTATTTTTTCTTACTAATTATGCTCTGATTTCTTTTGAACATTATTTTGTGCTATACTTGTAAAAAAAAATTAAGCTTTATGTATTTTTATTAAAATATCTCAAGTTCTCAAAAGATCATACTATTAAAAAGTCTGCTTTATTTGTTTCATTTCTTAAACTTTCTTAAACTTAATAAGTTTACGACAAGTCATTCAAAAGATATTCATATCGGTTTGCAATATCTATAAATTAATCTTATAAAATAACAAATATATTGTTACGGATTTCGTATTTATTTAACTATTCATTTAGAAATATTAATTAAAATTGCTTTATTTTCCCGTGCAACGCAGACGATTTTTGAAGAGAAAGCTATGTTCGAAAAGTAAAAATAAAAGAGCGCGTGCATTTAATGTTTAATAAATGAGTATCTCGTAATTGCTGTTGCCATCCACAAAAATCGAGGTTTTACCCGAATGTTCTAGTGAATAATTAAAAAGCCTATAAAAGCCGAATTAAAACACCTCAGCTCAGCTGTAGTTGCTGTTGTTTTGAGCGAACTGTTTGTTTACTTAATGCTGTGATTGATTGTAGCGAATTCGCTGTGAGATAGAATTAGTTTCTTTGTTTTGAATTGCGTTTTGTTTAAAGTTTGAGATATTGTGATATTGTACGAATGTCTCTGAGGAAATATTTCAGCATTTTGTTTTATTTATTGTAAAATGAATAAATTTTGTTAACTTTTTAACGACTTGTGCATTCAGTCCATTACGAACCCGTACGGACGCAACAATATCAATATAACAAAGAAGACAAAGTAATAAAATTAGAAGTAAAATTTTCAGTATTTCAAGCTGTTGTTGGTCTTACATATTTAGCATTTCATATTTTTCAGTAATTCATACTATTTAACAAACCTGGATTTTCTGGTACAGTTCGGTTCCTTCGTGTGCTTGTTTCCCATTTATTTTGCTTATTTTCTTCATAACTTCTGTTGCTTCTGCATATTTTTCTTGAGATATTAACCAGCTGGGAGATTCAGGTATTAACCTAGGGAAAAGGAAAATTTTATTTCACACTTAGTTATCCTAAAATAATAACATTTTTTAAGGTTTGTAAAAAGAAAGAAATACTAATATCTTTCCTATGTTAATCTGGCACCTTAAACTCTATTTCAGAAACTGAAAATCTTAACTATAATCTTTCTTATGTTAATCTAGCCCCCTAAATGCTATTTTAGAAACTGAAAAATCTAAGATCTATCTTATGTTAATATGGTTCTTTAATTCTATTTCAGAAACCGAAAATCTTAAGGTATATATTAGATAAATATAGTACGCTATTACGAATACATTAAATGTAATAAAAATTAAGCATTTAAGATTAGACTTGTAATTCTTCCTTTAAGTATTTGGTTGCAAAAATACTGTTGCGTTTCTACGGGTTCGTGGATTTGGAGCGATTAACGACAACACTTGATGAAGAATGAAAACACAATTTAATATGCAGTGTTACTCAAGACAGCTCCAAAAAACGCTTACAGTCGTCGAAAAATTACAACAAACACGCTGAAACTATCAGCAACACACCCTTCAGGCTATCAGGCTCTAACGGCGAAGACAGCTTTACGGCAAAGAACTAGAGTACTACTCCCGACTCGGTTCTGTCGTTCTCGGAAATCAACATACTCTCGACGATGCACTCACGACGCACTATGATATACTGCTACTCCGCGTACAGGCAGAGTTTATATAGCTTTTGGCCACCCTTCGAGAGCATCCTGGGCCCAACCGGTAAGAATTCGTTCTAGAATGTTTTCCATATGTCTATGGCATATCGCCAGCGTGCCAGATATGGCAACTGTACCTTCGCTTGCCATTTCCTGGCAATCCTACACTCGTCTTGCGGAGAAGTTATCATACCGCGGCTAGGCATTTCGTAACAATGCATACCTTTACAAGAAATTTATTTTTAATGTGCCTGACCTGACTGAACGACATTTAGCAACATGATTTAACATCAAATTGAGATAATAATACAATATAAAGCAGAATGTAATTATTTTACACTCATGTCCATAAATTAAGGATAATTCGGAGTCACGCGGAAATCGAACTCTAAAATAAATAAATCACCTGTAAAATCACTACACACATCTTCAAGAATCATATGCAAATTTCAGGAAGTAACCAGATGACACCGATGGTACGTCACAATGACGAGAGTGTAAGAGAGTGATATATAAGGAATACAGGCATAGAAGTAAAATTATTCGCAGGCGCTTTATAAGCATTTCAGTGCAATAACCGAATAGTTAGGACACAAGGGACGCATTTGGATGATTTTTTACGTGGTAGAATTATCGGCCTTCTGGAATGTGGAGGTACCCAACTGGAAGTATCAGACGAACTTGGAATTGCCCAAAGTGTCATCTCCAGGCTTTGGCAACAATTCCAAGATGATGGTAATGTGAGTAGACGTTACAGCACACGTCGCCCCAGAGTTACAACGCCGAATGAGGACCGGTATTTGGCAGTTACTGCCAAAAGAAACAGGCGGAGCACAGCCTCAGATCTGTCTCGTCAGCTCTCTTCAGCCACTGGTACGACAATTTCAAGTCAGACCGTGTGCAGACGCTTAGGGCAGATTGGTCTATATGCTCGTAGACCTGTCAGATGCGTTCAACTTACTGCAACTCACTGTCGCCTGCGGTTAGCCTGGAGTAGAGAGCATGCATTGGGGACACCGCAACAGTGGACTTGTGTGATGTTTTCCGACGAGTCCAGGTTTAGCTTGCAGTCTGATTCTCGCCGGACATTCATATGGAGAGCTCCAGGTGCCCGTTACCACCAAGAAAACATTATTGAACGACACCGTTACGGTGGTGCAGGAGTGCTCGTTTGGGGTGGAATTATTCTGGGTTCCAGAACTGACCTGCATGCTCAAATTGGAACCATGACAAGCCAAATCTATCGGGACGTCATTCTGAAACAACATGTACGTTTGTTTCGGGGCGCCATTGGCGCACAATTTTTGTTTATGGATGACAACGCCCGTCCTCACCGTGCAAACATCGTAAGCGAATGCCTTCAGTCGGAGGATATCACCCGTATGGACTGGCCAGCATTCTCACCGAACTTGAATCCAGTAGAGCACGTGTGGGACATGCTTGGTCGACGAGTTGCAGCCCGTCAACCTCCTCCTACATGTCTAACGGAACTTCGGAAAGGATTACGTTTTGAGTGGCATAATATCCCCCAAGATCAGATCGATAATTTGATACTCAGCAAGCCTAGGCGTTGTACGGATTGTATTGCGTCGTCTGGGAGACATACAATGTATTAACAATCATACCAACCATGTAATATTGGTTTTTTGTAAATAGTTTTTTTTGTAATTTGCTCCAGGGAGAAAAAATCGCTAATTTTTTTAATAATATCAAACATATAGCATCTTTTTTTTTTCTCTTTACCTTTTGTTTAATAAATAAGCTTTACAAATAAGTCAAATTTGTTTTGCTTCTAACTCTTCCTTTGCCTGATTTTACATTATCCTTATTTATGGACATGAGTGTAAATGCAATTTACAAATATTGTGCCATTTTTAGAATAAATGCTTAAGATTAAAATAGTAATGTACAGCGGCTCCCATTCGTAAAGCATGTAACGCAAATTAGCAATTTTCGAAAGCGTAGGTAGTTGAGCGAGTGGCTGAAATTTGACGCTGATGCAAGATGGCAGTATGCAAATATCGTATATCACAGCTAGTCACGATTGACTGTCCAAACCTGAAAGCGCATTATGAAGGATTTGAAGAGGTTCATTTAAATGCTGATGAGAAGTGCTTATAATTTCTGCAGGATAATTTTACATGATTTCCATCTCTCTATGGCTGAGAAAATACGAATGGCAGATGGCGAACACGTGTGTGCTGTCGGACTCACTAGAGCAGGACAGTGAATCAAAGATGTTGTTTCTTTTGCCTTGATTCTTAGTTAAGTTCTTGAATGTCGAAACAATTCCAAGCAAGTCAAACAGTTGTCTGGAGACCTATGCCTGGTCGATCAAGGGTTACCACCCCTTCTGAAGATTGGTATATTGATATAGTAGTGACGAGTGACCTCCCCAGCTGTTACATTCATGGTTGCGGCATGACTTGGTAAGATAATATCTGTCAGTTCTGCGTGCCCAGGGCTTCAGTGAGGGACTGTATGCCGACAACGAAATATTTGTGTTCCACTAATTGCCCAGTCTAGAGAAGAAAGATTGAAGTCTTCAACATTTCAATTGGATTATGTAAAATTTTCCCGACGTCCTGTTCAAGGTCCAGTACAGGTTTTCTTGGAATCAGACAATAAGTCTGTAAAGGTCTGCACAGAACATAGTATCAGGACACAGAACACGAGATCATTGAACCCGAGATCAGGCATTCAGAGTTGGTAGCATAATAGTGTGGGCAGCAATTTGAATGGGATGTCGCACCCAGTTGCACATCTTTATACAGTATCTATGATGGTTGCCCTTTATCAATACGAACTTCTACAACCACTTTTGTGACTGCATACTGCAGTATTTTGTCCTCATTTCTTTTATAATGCCTGTGTTCATCGAACAAGCATAGTTAACAAGTGAGGACATTTCTCGTGTGGAGTGGCCGCCATACTTCCCAGACTTTAATCCCATTGAAAATCTTTGGGATGCCCTCGAGTGCTGTCTCTACACGTTTACCTCCTCCAACAGTTTCAGAAAGTTAGAAACTACACTAATAGAGGAATGGTCATTGTTATAGTCTGCTCCTTTAAAATTCATGAATTTTAAGGTTATATACATTTCGTGCCTATGTACTCTGCAGAAGAAGTAAAAATCTTCATTGTTGACGAACTAAAAATTGAACCTTAATATGTAAATTATCTTAACACACAAGAATGTTCTTCAACAGAAGTCAGAAAAGAACATGAACCCTCGAGTTATGTTTATGCGCTTTCTTTCAAGTTCAAAATATTGCGTTTGAGGCATTTCAGTTTGTAAGTATACTCTACAAGTAAATTAATTTGTAAGAAAGAATACAGAGTTTATTATTTTCCAGTACGCCGCTCAGACGGTATAGTGGTTAGGGGAACCGACTGCGGTACCAAAGGTCCGGGTTCGAATCCCGAAGAAGGCATGATTGTAACTGTCCATCCCTTCGTTGGAGGCAATGGTGGCCCACCTATTAGGTGCCTACATAATAAAGTGATCACCGCATCTGGCCTTGGTAGTGACCAAGCCGAAGTCGGCTGAGAGCCTGCCATTGTTAAAAGAAATTACAGTTCTGTTCAAGTTTGGGAAGAGTCCTCATTGGCACTCTGCCAAAATACCTAGACTCATCCAATAGGAGTATCACATAGAAGTACTCATTTCTGGCTTGGTTTATAGCAAACCCCAGGGGTTGACTCAGGAGAATTAATGAGAAGTGCTGACTAGGATCTGTACCTAGGCAGTCTCAACCACGGGGGTATATAAGTTGACTTCCCAGAACTAGAGCCCTAGTTCATTCTAAGGTTGGTTCAGGCTTGGCAGGGACCGTACTGGTACTGTTGTGTCTCTTCCTCTGTCTGTGGTGGAGCTACATCGGAGATCACCGACCTAGTCATCGGGGGTTTGGTCCTCATAGTCCCAGTGACGGGGACTGACAAAGTGGACAAGGCACCAAGTGGAAATTCGAAGCCAATGGAGCGGTGCCCGGAGGTGGAGATGATCAAGATTTCAATTTTTTTAACATTTTGCTAGCGTTTCTTTCTTGTCCCAAGCTTTGTATAAAGCCGGGCAGGGACTGTGGGGTCTGCGCCGCCGTTGAAGGGGTCGCAAGAGCTTGGACACACAGACCCCGAGAGGCAGGCCGTAGTGGATTCCAGGACGGGGGTCCGGTTCTTGCGTTTCTGTCTAAGAGAAGGGATACCTTCGTGGAGGATTTTCTAAGGAGAACGGGCTTGCATCTAAGTTACACGTACAGAAAATCACGAAACCCATTCAGTGAACCTGCTTGCGGGGATTTGAGCCTAGACGGAACTGCCAATGGGTTTACCGCTCAGCGACTAGTGGATCTAATTACATTCAAGAACATGCTTTACTAATTGATTTAGTAATGTTACATTATTTTTTCACCATTTGGTTTACTTTTCCATTGTTTTTTATTTCTCGATAATATAAAGAAGAATAAAAGAACGAAAGCTTTAAAATAGAGAAATGAAAGATGATAGAGAAATAAAATAAAAGGCACAGAAATGATTTTGGAAGAGAAAAGGGATGATAAATCTTTATTGAGATAAAAAAATGTAAATGGCCAAATTTATATCAGTGCAGATTACATTAGCAGATTAATTTCTTTACGTTATTTTAATCTCCTCTCTCCAAAATTATCCCTTATAGTCTCAATGCATTTATACAGATATAAACTTATAATATAAGTATTTCTTACTTCCACAGTAGAAGAAGCGATGCCGCTGTAGAGGATGTGACTATACTCAAGTAAATCCAGTTCCTCGTTAGCCAAGCAACTAAAGGCAGCATGCAGAGACCCACAGTCCACGACGTGATGGAAATTCCGTTTATTCGAGCCCGTATTCTAGGATCCACGAGCTCTAGAACTAGAAAAGTAAATTAATAAGACAATTACATTTGTCAGCTGATCCTCTAATCTGCATATCATAAGCAGATCTTCGTTATCAGATAATCATCCGGCATTAAACCATGAAATGAGATATGAAAGCATTTGAAAGCTTCTTAAGGAGCAGTTCACTATTTTTAGTACTTATTCTAAGGAATAACGTGATTTGACATGAGTATTCACGGTGAAGTGCATATCACCATATTCTGTTGTTGTTGTTACTCATGCTCACTTGTCTGACAAAGTCAGCCCCAGCCCACGAGAATTCTCGTGTCAAGGAGCACAAGATTACGCCTGTCGTTGGCAATAGCCTTGAGCACCTAACAGGTGGCAATGCCATTTGGCTGAGTTGCGCCCGCAATTTTGATGGAGGGCACCCCGAAGAGACGGGTCCGAGGGTCTCCCTACCCTCTCCCTTCCACCAAGCTGAGTGAAACTGCAAAATGCAAATTAGTGGCGTTGCACTCGGAATATTTCATCTGCGAGGAGCATGAAAGTCCATGTTTGAGAGCAAGCCCACATATTTCACTGTGATAGTGACATTAAAAATCTGAGATAGCGAATTCGTAACAATGACCTCGAGGCATCATTTGCCTGCAGAACTACGTTGGAGAGCAATTGGGAGACCACAGGCAGGACAAAGTCAAGCAGAAGTGGCCAGATGGCTAAATGTGAGTCCTTCTGTGGTTCACGGATTTTGGAGGCAATTTCAAAACACAGATACGGCATCTACACTGGAGTGCAAAACTTAAGCAACAATGTAAAAACTTTAGCAGATAGCCATGAAATTGCAGAAAGAAGGTCTGGAGACCAGTACAATAAACACGTATGTCAGTAGAAACGTCATGCGTATGCAAATATGAGGAACGAAACGTCAGAGGCGACGGGAGCCTACACAAAACGTGTGATGTCGGCGCGCGCAGCTCAACAGTAGCATAAAAGGAAGGACGGAAACGCAATTCAACATATTCGCTGCAAATGCCAGTGAGTCAGTTCCTGAAATATGGCTAGAAGAAATCACCTGGACGACTTCACACGTGGAAGAATGATCGGAAAGCTGGAGGAGGGGCGTACTGTCATGAGTGTAGCTGCAGAGTTCGGAATCAACGAAGTCGTTTCGCGCGCTTGGAAAGCGTTCCAAACCACAGTACAGCTATTAGAAAGGTTGATGGTGGCCGCCCGAGGATGACAGCTGCCGGGGATGACCGATATATCGTCCTGCAGGCGAAAAGAGGCCGACAACAGTCAGCAAGTGCCATTGCTCAGCAGCTCTGTACAGCAACGGGGCGACAAGTATCGCAGTTTACTGTGACCAGCCGCCTTCACAAAGGGGGCCTATTCGCCCGCCGCCCTGAACGCTGTCTCCCGTTGAAAGTTGGCCACCGACGCCACCGTTTACAGTGGTGCAGAAAACACAACTGGACAACTGGTCAAGGGAGTCGTGTCCTCTTTACGGATGAGAGTCGGTTCGGTACCAGAAGCGATTCTCAACGCGTTTTGATTTGGAGAGAGGTCGGGACCCTGTTTCATCCCAGTAACATCAAGGAAAGACACCGTAACGGTGGTCCTGAAGTTGTTGTCTGGGGAGGCGTTATGCTGAACGGACGAATTGAGCTCCACGTTTTCGACAGACTTTCGAGAGGGTCTGTAACCGGAGATCGTTATTGTGAGGAGGTATTCCTTCCCCATGTGCGTCTGTTCCGAGTTGTCATTGGCCCAGACTTAATTTTTATGGCTGACAATACACGGCCACATCGGACTCTTGCTGTTGAGGAGCTATTGGGAAGTGAAGATATCGCTCGAATGGATTTTCCTGCCTACTCCCCAGATTTAAATCCCATCGAACATGTGTGGGATGCTTTGGGGAGACGCATTGCAGCATGCTTACATCCTCCTGAGAACACTCAACAACTCAAACAGATGCTGATTGAGGAATGGGCACTCCTACCGCAAGAAATGTTGCACCAGCTGGTTTTGAGTATGCGGAGACGGTGCGAAGCAACTATTGCAGTGAGGGGAGGGCATATCCCATATTAAGGAATATTTGCTTGTTGTTTTTTCCTCTTGGATAGACAATCATGGGTCACGATACTATGCGTTCAATAAAGGTTGTTTTTGTTTGATTCCATACCGTATGCATTGTATTCCTTTTTTCAGCTGCAATGCTTTCGTCATCCTTTACGTACATAATACTCTCCTTCATTTCTACATTTCATGTCTCTCAGTTGATTTCTTGTGGAGTTATGGCAAAAAAACCCTGCTGTTGCTTAAGTTTTGCACACCAGTGTAGGAAGTTCAGCCAAGGAGGTCAACTGCTACGACGAGCGCCGATGATCGATATTTGACATTATATGCAGGCAGGAATAGAACCGCTAATTCGACTCTTCTTAGATTCACCCTTCCTGCAGCCAACGGAAGGTTGGTGTAAACGTCAACTGTGAATAGAAGTCTTCAGGAAGATGATCTATATGCGGGGCGACCAGCCATTTGCGTGCCGCTCACGTCCCGCCATAGGAGGAACCGTTTGCAGTGGGCACGACAACGTGTCCACTGGACGGCCTGATCAATGGAGGGCTGTTCACTTTACGGATGAGTCCAGGTTTAGTCTAGATAGCGATAGCAGGCTTTATTTAATATGGAGAGAACCTGGAACACGTTATCATCCGTCAAACATCCGTGAAAGAGATGTATACGGAAGAGGCCGTGTCTGAGTTTGGGGTGGCATCTCTTTGGGTGGACACACAGACCTCCATGTCTTTCGAAGGGGAACCGTGAATGCTCAGGTTTATAGAGATGACATCCTTGGTGCTTATATGCGCCCATATGCCGGGGCAATAGGTGATGCTTTCTTGTTACAGGACGACAACGCAAGACCAGAGAGGGCTCGCATCGTAGATGCTTATCTTCAACAGGAAACAGTTATGCGCATGGAGTGGTCAGCTCGATCTCCGGACTTGATTCCTTTCGAGCACGATTGGGCTGCTTTAGGGAGACGTCTAGCTGTTGTCAATCTGCCCCCTCGGTCCCTTGCCGCTCTTGCAACTGCTTTGCAAGAGCAATGGCTCTCGCTTCTTATGGAGTTGAAAGCATTACACATCGCTGTATGTGCTATATTGTTTCTAGAGGTGATCATATTCCATATTGAAGGTACTTTTCCTATAGCAAACTGACACCTTCGATTTGTTCATTTTATACATGTGCTAATTTCTGTACTACCATAATTGTTTTGTTATTTCGTTTTATGTTATTTAATACCTTACTATGTGTTGTATATTGTGGTAAGTTTCATAAAATTGTACATGCAACTTTTTCAGTAATCGTGATTTTTATGATTTTTCCTTAATTTATGATAACCAGTGTATATAGATTGTTGGGAATATTAAATACGGCGCTCTTGTTGGGAGACCTTTTATAAGGACAGGAAACTTACCAGGCAAATGTGTGAGGCTTTTTTGGCCTTCGTGATGCGCTTTCGTTGGTCAGTTATATGAAACTTAATAAAAAACTTTGTATTCACCAGAGAGATTTGGAAACTTTTAATATTTTACTTTTTGCATTAAAAATATGCAACTTGTTAACTTGTATTCTTGTGGAATTACGCGTCTCCTTTTATAAATAGGCATTTTAAATAAATAAAGAAACGAAAATTTAGAATTCAACAATGAAGTATGCTCACCGAGACTTAGAATTTTCCTAAAACTTCAGGACATCAAATGCGCGTAAGGCTTATTTTTTATGATTTACTGTTCCTTAGGCAATAGGTCTTTAACTTATGCCCAGTATGAATGATACTCTGATACTTAAAACGTATACTGGCATTAGTAATATTTAAATATGTTTAAGACGTCCAACCGGTGTAGTTGTCCAACCGGTGCTGACTGCAGTGCCGATGGGCCCTGGTTCAAATCCCGGAGAAGACGAAGCTGTTCGTTAAATGTATAGTGTCGGTGCGAGCATGCATGTAAATGTATAGTGTCGGTCCGGGCACTCTAAATATGCAGCGAGCCGTCCTCTTGTGTGGTTTGATGGAAGGGGAGAGGGGTGGAAGACCTCGGTGTCACCTGTAAGGAGCTCAAGGCTGTTGCCAACGACAGACATATCTTGCGCTCCTTGCCACGAGGGATTTTGTAGGCTTGGGCTGATGTTACTGTCAGACAAGTGAGCGTAAGTAACAACAACAAATATGTTTAAAGCCTAGAGTGAACGTAGAATGTTATGTAGATGTTTTTTGGGTTACGATTGCTGGGGAATATGTGGCCACTTAAAACTAATTTGGGGGGTGCACAGACAATGTCGGGAGGTGTGGAAACCATCTGCATCAAGCGTTTTGAAATGTCTCGCTTTGGAAACCATTGGGACTAGATATCCACCTATTCATTGGCTGCACATTTTTACTGATGGTTCTCAGTTTGACTGTCATTTAAAGGTTGGGGCTGGTGTATTTTCGAATCTCTTTTCTTGTACGTCCCTGCAGGATACATTGGTACCTCCTTTGATGGCGAAGAGTAGCCATCTGTATAGCCCTACAGCAATTATTAGCTATTCATTACAAGTTTGCAATAGCAGTCATTTTTTCTGATTCTCAGGCAACCATTCAATTAATTAGCTCTGTTGAACACCCATTAACAACTGAAATTTTGCAATGCCAAGAATTCCTGAGAACTCTCACTTTAAAGAGGAAACGAATCGTCTTCCATTGGGTGCCCGGCCATTGTGGCTCTTGGGGCAATGAACAAGCGGACTTGCTTGCAAAACGAAGTGCCAATTTACTACAACATCCAAATACAGCCGTTTCTTATTGGAAAATTAAACTGTTCTTAAAAAGTTTATTTACATCTAATACCTTACGAGATCTTCAGACTCTTACAGTTGGAGAATGATAAGTCCTTCTCTTATTCCTGATAATCCAAGATGCACTGCAGCAGTTGCAGCTTTCCGTCTGTCTGCAGGACATGATTGTTTTGTCTCTCATCTGTACCGCATAGGCATTTCAAGAGATCCTATTTGCCCACTTTGGAATTCTGTAGAAGAAATGGACAGGATTCACCTGCTTCGATGTGGGACTTTTCGTGGTCTTACAGAAAAGTCGAGATAGTGGGAGGCAAGAACGTTTCTTAGGCAATGACTTCGGTCTTTCTGTTCTTTGTTCTATTGTTTGTAATCCTTTGTAAGACTTTAGTTCTTTGTAACTTTTTGCCTAGCCATTGGAAATAAAAAAATATTATTCCAAATCTGAGATCAACCAACTACGCATACGTTAAATTTTTAAATAAATATTAAAAGACATTCTGCCTTAGTTATTTCCATCCTAGAAGCTTGGAGATGTTACAACACACAGTAATTTTGATTAATTATTATTAGCAACAATAATACTACAGTAAATATAGGAAATATAGTGAAATTGATATTGTGAAAGTCGTAATGGCACCTCGTATCAGATGGCTGGGCCATGTGTTTAGATATGAAGATGCATTTCCAACCAAAAAGGTAACCTTTTCGAGAACTGAGTGTGAGAATATATTCTGTTCTTAAAGAGTAAACGCAATGTACACCACTAAATTTTAAGTTAGCTAAATTTGTGCAAAATTAATTTGTATTTGATACTTCTAGTATCACATTGGATTAGGGAGTCACATTTACAACACCACATAAATGGTGCCGTGACCAGGATTACCACATTAAATGCACCACATTAAATGGTGCCGTGACAAAAAATTCTTGATTTGAATTTTAATTTTGGTCCTGTTAAACAGGATAGAAAATGATTTAAGGTTGAGAACCATTTTATGCATATGCCTACTAATATAGCTACACATGTGATTCCATTATGTGACTATTATTAATGATTGCTTAAATATTTGAAATTTTGTGACTATATGATATAAATCATTAAAAAAGATTTAAGTAAAAAACTGCACATGCATATAAAAAAAAATAGAATTCCATGTGACTATGTTTTCTGCTAATGTGAAATGATTTAATGATTTAAAATATATGTGTGAAAATAGTAATATCTGTTCAAAATTGGTTAGTATTTAAGAAATTATTCCTGAATGTATATCGTAATGTGTGACAGTGAGTATGTAATAACTTGCATCCATGCATGTAAGACAAAATTTTGATAAAAGTTACAATAGTGTATTTAGGAATGTACTATGCAGTAGTATTAATAATAATAGTAATTTATAGTGGAACTAAAGGAAAGTAAATTAATTCAGAATGGCTAAGAAAAATAATATCATGAATATGAGTCTTGCAACTGCTTTGCCTACTTTTTCTGGGGAGCATGATGAAAATATAACATTTTTTCTAGATCAGTTATGTCAAATGTCTAGTTTAGAGAACTGGAATGAGCAAAGAAAAAGCCTGGTGTTAAAAATTCAGTTGAGGGGTAAAGCATTAAAGTTTGTAATGGTTAATGGATAATGAATCATGTAAAGATATGTCATTTGATGAGTTAAAAAAATTACTAAGTAACAAATTTGCAAAATCTCAGTCATTTGACACGATTCAAAACAATTTTACCTCAATTAGACAGACTCCAAATCAGTCAGTCGAGGACTTAGCTGATCAAGTGAATGCTTATGCTACAAAATATTTTGGGTGCTATCCTAGTTTGAGTGAAGAGGTACAAAACCTCATTGAAAAAGCTATGCTTTCAAAATTCATAGAAGCTCTCCAACCAGATTTAAGACTGGAGGTTAAAAAACTAGGACCTGTTGATTTTGCTACTGCTGTTAAACAGGCAAAGAACATAGAAAAAGCATTGGAGGATTCTGGTAATAATTCACAGACGCATGATTTTTCACCGGAAATAAATACGTTAATAGTGCAGCAGATGCAAAATAATAGAGCCATTGTGGATTTGTCAAAAAAATTAGTAAACTTGAAACTACGTAACAGTTTAAGCAAAACATGAGTGATTAAAAAAAAGACAAATCTGCTTGTTTAAAATCTTCATGTATTTAAATTAACGCGTGCAATAAATTAATTATTATAATCTAATTAGCTGTTGCTAATTAAGAACGAAAAGAAACAACATTTTTTTTGCTTTATAATTACTTTGTAAGAAACAATCTCTCGAAAATTTAACCACGCAACATCCGTGAAGCAAATTATCAATATATAACGACTTTATCAAGCAAGAGTTATCGTCACATGAGCTTATACTCCATTTAAAAAATTAGGGAAACTGGGAAAGAAAAACTTTTTCTAATGATCATCCACTTTTTTAAGTTCTTGCATGTTTTGAAAAGAGATAGTTTGTTAGATGGAAAACGAAAGTTTAGATGTAGAATGTAAAGTTTCTACTGGTTGATGACATTAAAAAAAAGTAAAGTTTGGAGAAATTTTTACTAAGTCTTTCTTAGATAAGAACGAAATTAATAAGGGTATAATAAAGACGTCACTAGTTTTTATCTGACTGTTATAACGTATGACAAAAACGGATATTTCTGAGCATTAATGATTAATTTGACTTTAATGAAGAAGAGTATATTAAAATAAAAATATAAATGTTTATTCAAAGTTTTTTGGAGAAGAGAGTATTATTTCTCTACATATTTATCCTGTGCGTGCAATTAAAATTATCAAGCTTGTAAGGATCTTAAGTTTGACTAACGTTTATTTTATTTTAAAGCCTTATTATCATCTCTTATTTTCCATTTCCGGCTAGAATTAACCCGTGAATATGTTTATGCAAATTGTACTTGCTAACGCTTAAGTATTTAAGTTATGGCTTTTTGCCAAGAGCCTAGTAGAAGGTAGTAGAAGGAGAGAGAGAGTGAGCCATCTTGCCACGAGTCTTCACGTGAGCTTGGCATCAGTTACTGTCCACCTTTAAGGCCAGAGGTTTTAATCTTCTTGAAAGCTAAAGACGTATTGTAGCTTTCCGAAGTTCGCGTACTACAGACATAGTAATTTAAAAGAGCAGTCTTAGCGTTAGTCATCTGTGTAAAATATTAAAAGTTAGCTCTTACTTAAATTTTAGTTAGTTAGTAGTCTTACACTTTTACGTTCAGACCACAAGTGGTTGGTCTTTGTATCCCGGAGTGCGGGAGCGATTGTGAAGACGTGAAAAAAATAAAGGGTAATTTTAACCCTTCTCATCTTGTCGTCTTTGCTACTCTATAGGACATAGTTTGCAGTCAACTCACTGTCCAGTCAGGACACGTCATGTTCGCCAAACAGATAAAAGAAATGCAAGTCCTGATAAGCTTACAAAAAAAGTAGAGAATTTTAAGAAAATAATTTGACTTTGTGAGAGAGAAAGTTCTATAAAAAATCTGATTTCTAATTTAGGTCATATATCAAGGTTACGATTATGTTCTGTAATTATGCTTAAATTAACAGAAGATAAAATATCTCTTGCCTTGAATTGTAGAATTCAAGAAAACATGTATAATAACTAGTTTTCCGTAAAATATGGGGTTAACAGAAAATTTAGTAATAGATTATGTTGCACTCCTAATCTCCGAAATCAGCTGCTATTGTTTTACACCTACAACACAAATTTGATCTCAGACGTCCTGAATTTAACTCTATAATAATTGGCATGGGATGTGATTTAAGTACTGTTTAACTAGATTTGTATTTCGATACATCTAAACGAGGGAAGTTTACATATGATTATTAGATCAAAATGAATTCTAGAATTAATACTCTGCTGGCGTTCTAATTTAAGATTAATTTTTATTTTCATGGAGTACTGTTCATCTACATTATCAAGACAGTGTGCGTAAAGCTACTTTAAGAAACTTAGTAATTTGAAATGTATGTTTAAAAGTGATAATCGGGGAAACAAAAACCATAAAGTTATGTGGATGAATAAGTATGTATTGGACTACAATAGGACTCTCATATGTTCCACATGCATATAACTTGAAAGAATTATATTAGATTTTTAGAGACTAGATTAAAGGGAAAACTCAATTTAGAATGAAAATAACTGTAAAAAATTTATTTTTAATTCAAACAAGAATATTATTCCGATTTTGAATATGTTTTAAGTACATTTTGCCATAAAATGTTATTTTTGCTTTGTTCCTCTATAAACATTTCAAGAAAAGCAAATCCGAAATTATCTAGAAATCTTTCTTTCTAGCTGTTCGTACGTTAGCGATATAAAAATTAAGGTATTAATAACGTTGGCAGCTGGAGAAATGGAGCCTATCCAAATTGCTCTAAAACATTTGTTGGTGTTGGGGGACAGATCTGTTAGAGTAGTCATTTCTACTGATTTCCGGGCTGCAGAACAGGCTATTAATTCTTCGAGCATGCCCTCATCTGAGAAAATCTTCCGATATCGGCATTATTTACGGTAGTTGGCTTTAAAACGGAAACGTGTGTTCTTTCAGTGGATACTTGGCCGTTGTGGCATTTTCGGAAAAAACGCAGGCTTACTACCTCACAATAAGGGTCTTGAAACTACTACTCACTCGACACCGCTCCCTCCTTCATTCATCACGACGCAGCAAAAAGTCTAAGTTCACCTAACTTCCAAAAAATATTCGACGGTAAATAGGCATATATTGTTCCTCACAGCATCCGATCTATAGCACAAGAGTCTCGTAAAAAATTCCCCACAATGACACTTATGAGGCAGACTTTTAACGTTAACACTCATCAGGCCACAAAGATGATTCTGTTTTGCAGGATTCCCAGAGGGAACTCTTATCAAGGGACATTTTTAGGTCTTCATCAACCTGGGAGGAAGCAAAAAGTGTCCGAGATCACACAAGCTTTCCCGGAACCACGAAAACAGCCAGGATACAAAAATTCTCCGAATTTGGACCCCTTTAAACACGACTACTACCATTTTTCCCCACTAAATCAGTAAAACACAACCCATGCGCAGGCGCGTACTGCAAACCAGAAAGCCAAAACCCAACTCAGCGAACCCAAGAACCTGTTAACTCTCGCGCATACCCTAACAGTAACCCTTGACCTTTAGTCAAACCCCAAAAGCAAAGATAAGACAATAAGAAATGTTCTTGAACATTCCAAGACCCCGAGAAAAGAAATGGCGCAGAAAATTGCTAAGCTCTCCCGATTTCTTTTACAGACAAAAAAATTTCATTTGGCATTATTTTTCAATTAGAAATTGCTATATACTTTTATATAAACCTTAACATTCTTAAGTACTTATGAGTGCCATGAGAGTACATACAATTCAAGAACATAGCTTGAGTTATTATGTCAACAATAGGTCCAGTGTTTTAAAAAAATTAAAATTAAACAAGCAAGTTTAGGAAAGTAAATTTCAACCATTCATTCAGAATTAAACATTAAAATGTTTATAACCAGTTACATAGAATTGGTCCTCTACGATGGCAATGTTGGTAATATCCTTAACTATAACATTTACTTACCTATTTATCTTAACTAATAGTTAATTTTTAGTTAAAGCAACTTTCCTTTTCATTCTCCTTTCCCCCACGCTTTCCAGCCAGAATAGCACTAAGTCAGTTACTCAAATTAAGGGGGAAAGAAGTACTATTTAAGCGAAGATTTCAGAAGTTGTTTTTAGAGCGTGTTGTAGAGTCATTAGGTTATTTAGAAGCAGGAGAGATGGAAAATGTGAAACGTCTTGGCCGGAAATCGAACCAGGGACTTCTTAGTTACTCGTCGAGCATGCTGACCCCTGCACCACGAAGGCATGCGAAGAAGCCGGTAGAAATACCTTATAAACTCCACCTTTTAAAGGGCGACTGGGGATTAAGGGCCCCAATCGCCAAGTCCTGGTGGTGGAGAATCATCATCCACCACCCTTTTTAGTTCGGGCGTCAGTGTAAATACATTAGGTATTTTTTTGAGAGCAGGAGACATGAAAAATGAGCAACGCCTTCGCCGGGAATCGAGCCACGGACCTCTCGGTTACGTGTCGAGCGGGTTGACCACTACACCATGAAGGCATGCGAAGAAGGCGGGAGAAATACCTCATATACTCCACCGGTTTTATTTCAGGCGCCAGTGTAGAGACATTAGGTTATTTCGAAGTAGGAGTGATGAAAAATGAGCAATGCCTTCACCGAGAGTCGAACGACGGACCTCCAAATACGCGTCGAGCGTGCTGACCACTACACCTCGAATGCATGCAAAGAAGGCGGGAGAAATACCTCATAGTGTTATTGCTTGCTTTGTTACTTAATGGCGATTTGATACTGTGGCGTTGAGCGCTGTGAGAATATGGAATTCTCACTGCGCGCAGTGTATCGTCATCGCCGCTGTAATCGTAATCGTGGGCCACCACGTGCACCGCAGTGTATAAAAACACTGGACGGACAGGCGCTCTCTCTCTTCTCTCTTTCTGCATAACTTCGTTCTATCGAGCGTGTGAGGCCACACACGTCTCACGCCATCCCATTTTGGAAACATCGATCCACCGCCTTAAGTTACCTGAGATGGAGGAATAGTCAAGTTCTAATTTAATGAAAGCCGCATAATTGAGGGGTAAGAACTCTGGATGAAATGACGAATCTACTTCAGAAGAAAATACCTCGTGTGCTTCATGTTCAACGTGTTTAATCTTCGCAACCCGTATCTTCGGAAGTGACGGCCATGTGCTCGATAATTGGGTTTAGATAAAAAAAATTGCTCTCTTCTATAGCGGAAAATATGCCTCACCTTAAATAGGCAATTTTGTAATGATTAAGAAGTATTGTGTCATCGATGTTTTCAGATTGCTTGTGCATTAAAAATGAACGATGTTAATAACATGCTTGTCAGACAGCATCTGTAAGTCCTCCATAAATAGTTTTGTAACCTGCATTGATATATTGATAACCCAGAGAAGTTTCTTATGCTAAAATAAATGTGTCTTTAAACGGTATCTACAGTCTCATGCATGGGGGTTATTGGGTAAGTCAACCATTTTGTTATTCTGTTCTTAAAGAGTAAACGCAATGTACACCACTAAATTTTAAGTTAGCTAAATTTGTGCAAAATTAATTTGTATTTGATACTTCTAGTATCACATTGGATTAGGGAGTCACATTTACAACACCACACTGAGGAAGTAAGGCGAAAAGGAAAACCACCCACTAGATGGATAGATGATGTTGAGGAAGATTTAAGGTTAATTAGTGTTAACCGATGGAGGGCTCTTGCGCGGAATAGGGTCAGTTGGAGGAAACTTGGAGAGACAGCCTTGGCCTGTAACAGGCTGTGGAGCTTATGAAGAAGTACAGCAGTAGGTTTTTGCATATGATAATAACATTTATTTGTTTAAAAAAAAATCTGCTTTAGATGTATTCTGGAAATGTTTTCAAGACGTGGTTTTTGGGGCTAATGGACCAACATCCAAAGATTTTGCCATTTTGATAGCAGAATACGTTAATTAGTACAAATTGGAACGCGAAGAAAAATTTTTTATTTTCCTCCTTGAGATCGTGGATTATGATATCCGTATATATCCAATGGAAATGTAATGAAATGTTCTGGAAACTTATTTTCGTGCTTGAATCTCTAAGCCTAGCAAATAATTTAATCTTCGAAAGTTTACCTCTGGGGCAATTTTTGTATCAGGTATTACAAAAAATTAATTCTTAAATTAAAGCAAAGCATTCCAGGAATATCTTCCTAATAAATACTTTCAGGAATAAATGTTTAATGAAAACTAGTATTTATGTTACGTATACGTAAAACTGCCAAAACGAAGAATGCCGAATGGACAAACATCAATGTTTCATAGCAACAGCCATTCGCCTAGTTGTAGTTTATGCAAAGAAAAAAATTATGCATTCATTTAAAGCTTCATGATAAATATACGAAAGATTTCAGTGTCTCTGAATTCATGGAATAGGTTTAAATACTAAAATTTCATAACATCGCTTTGTGAAACAATGTGTCGCAATACATTCGAAGGAAAACATAGCGCGAAAGCTTCAGAATGAGGTTTGGCTTGGTTTATTTAGCTATGGCAAAGCAATCGAGGGTTATCTGCCTAAGGGAACAGATGCCTTCGTGGAGGACTTTCGAAGGGAAACTGCTAGCTCGTATACATGTTACACATCGGGAAAACTACGAAAACGCCCATGCTATCACCCCATTCGTCGGGATTTGGACAACTGGGCCGAACTATCAGTGTTCAGTGACTTTGCCGTTTGGCATTAGTAAACCTTTCAGAGTTAGGTAAAAAAAAGGATTCCGGTACGTAAGAGAGAAATTTGTTATTACCTGTTACTGTGAAAAAATGGTTATTATCAGTTGCATCTTTGATGTCCTGCTTTAGAACACTTTTTAGTTACCTATATTTAAAAACATTTTTACCTGAGTATATTGATTATCTACACTGCAGTAATTTATAAGCGAGACTAATGAAAACAAAACTGATGCTGCTAACACAAAGGTTTTAGTTCTAACAAAAATAACCCAAATTGCCATTTTTTCGAGTCTGTTTGATTTATGTCTGTTGAGGGTTATGTAGAAGAATCACTTTAATAGCTTCCACGCATCTATAATTGAAGTACATAAGCATTAAAATATAAAGACAATATTAGGATGACAACGCTGGAGCACGAAGAAGCCTCCAAAACTGTATGGAAATATGTATAAAACATGCTCAAAGCCACCTTGTTTGAAAAAGTGAAATTACATCGCAACGCAAGCAGTTATAAAATGCAAATAAACGCAAAGCAGTTATAAAATGATGCGAGTTATTAATTAATTACATTACGCACTCGAAATTAGACCTTTGTCATAAACTCCTTGATTCTATCTGCTTAGCCCCTCCCACAAATCATGGAATAACCTTTTT
>KK120977.1:1783-61353 GCA_000611955.2 Stegodyphus mimosarum | reverse complement strand
TATTTTAACTGAAGTAATTTTTATTTCCTTACTATGGTGGTCGTGTTTGGTGCTGTAATAAACCCAAGAAAATTATCTATGTAATTATTATACTTTAATTGAAGTACTTATCAGTATTGAAGTTAATTTGTGTTAAAAATAAATAACTAATAGCATATTCTTTCGAAAACTTTTCCGTTGCCTTTCCAAATTATTTATGATGTTGTTTTCAATCTCTTCACCCGCCAGACGGTAGTCTGGGAAGCATCTGTCATCATTGGAACTTTTTGCACCCTGCTGGAGAGGGTAATTCCAACACTACTAACCCTACGTCAAGGTCGAGGGGACGGGGTGTTTTGCTTACTCGCAGGCTTTTTCTATGCTGGAGTGGGACCCCTCGACGAGGCTAGTTCTGCTGTGAGTTGATTGACCTTGGTGTATCAGCGATTATGCGCCAATTTCTGGAGTTCGAACTTCATTGGCTTCACCTTCCTGTGTGTTTTTCCCCTGGGGTTGCCGGGCTGTTGGCGGTTTTCTTACCATCTAAAATCGCGAAACGAGATTTTTGGCGAATGGAGTAAAAAGCCTGGGAGCTAGCTACGAAGCGAGCCAGACAGGGAAGGAGACGGAGCGGAGAGAGAGAGTCGTGGGCGACGACGAAATAAAAAGATTATCTGAAGTTATCACGAGAGTAGCTGTCTGCGTTATCATAGAACCAACGATGTCGGAGGAAATGGATGAGAGAAGGCGACTACGGAGGGCAACGCAAAAGTCAAAATCTTAACTAATTACTTTCTTTTTCTCTCCTTATAGAAAACAAGTGAAATGCCCACTCTGCAAATTTTGTTGACGTCTACTGCCATGATTCTGTACCATTTTCGGCATGTACCCTTCCATTGTCAAATTCGGTATGAAAATTTTGTTTATTCCACCTCACCGCCACCAATGTAACTATTTGTATTTAGTCAGTTATATCTTAATAAATTCCATATTTAATTTTAACTTTTCTTGTAATGTTTTCACTTTTTAATTTAGAACACTGGACCCAATAGTATTTTTTTCACAACGCATTAACTTTAATTATTCTGCTGGAGCTCTTGTACCACTATTTACTGTTTATTTAAAACCAGTTTTACCAGAGATATTGTGTTTATCACGTGTGTCACAAACTTTACATATTCATGTGATTTAGAATTGATTATCCAAATATTGATTTTCATTTGATATGGAATTAAAACTTAAAACATAAACACTTAAGTATTAAAAACTGCAACAATATATTCTTTATTTTACAAAATACTAAAAATAAACGTTAAAATTCTGTCACTTGTAAGCACGTTTTTCTTCTCTAGAGCTTCAAATATCAGCTGATAATCTTGTAAGATATAAAGTAACGAACGAAGTTCTCCGTATTTTGAAACCATTTTCTTTCTAGAAATGATCTAGTTATAGCTCTAAAAAAAGATCTTAATCGGATTTACGATTTTTTGCAGTCTCTCGCTCATTTCTACGTTTCCTGTTCAAAAACGGAATGTTTATTTTCCTCTTTTATCGCTTGACTATTCCTGTCACATTAGAAAATTTTCGCAATACAAAAGTTTTTACTCAAGAAAATTTAAAACAATTTCAACCGTTGTTCACAGCAAAAGCCAGATCATCTTGCAAATCCTGTTATTTGACAGAGACCAAGTGTCATATTTCACATATTCAAAATATTTATTGAATTCATATTTATTTTCTATTATTACATTGCTCAACTTTTTAATATAAAATACATTTCTCACAACTGGATTCAATATATGATTGTAGCAAATCGATGAAAAAGTGGGGATAATTTCTAAGCAATCTATAAAATATAAAAACTGAAAGCTTTCAGATTTTATATTACATACAAAGGGACTTTTTTTCATCACCGCACACATACGCGTTTTCGAGAGTATTTAGGCTAATGTCAGTTCGGGCCAGAAATATTTAAAAATAGCAAATATTTAGAATTCCGTTATAGACAATCTGGCGCGAAGAAGATAATTTTTTTCCCTCCTTCCCGTACAGTGTTGCCATTGCTTGCTTTGAAATCATAGAGTTTTTAATCAAAAATGCGCGAAAATGTTACAAAATTTGAAATAGACAATAAAAAAACTTCAAATTCCAAATTCAGGCTTCCAGGTGCCCACATTAGGGTGGAGGGCAACGTTATATAAAATTTGATGACTGTTGTTTTCACCATTTGTGAAACATACAGACATTCACGCAAATTCTTCAATATTTATTTTCCTTAACTATAATACAGGACGATTTGGTGCCAGCAATCTGCAAAACGAAACGACATTTAAGTGTACGGAAGCAAAATGCCGTTCCGAGAATAATGCCCTTCTGGGTTAACACGCCTTTGGAATAATAACAGTTGCAACACTGCTTAGCTCAGCCACTTCGTTATGTATTCTTCTTATAACAAGACTAAATGAAGTCTCATTGCATTGTTTTAAATTTTATTTATATGTTTTGCTTGCGTATATCTGGCCCGTTCGTTTATTGTACTACTCAATTTCTTACAAATTATCAGTTCTTCTTATTTGAGTACACACAATTTATGCACGTGCAGTTACACATTACGGACTAATAACAAAAGTGAAAACTGTAGACGATTGGCAGCTACATGTTTTTGCTTGCAATGTTTCTTTTAACAAACTCCTTTTTAGAATGGCTTTGCTTGATGTTCCATACAAACAGTCCAATTTGTTTAAGGTCTTCCATAAATTAAATCCTTTATCAAACAATAAGCTGAGAGTTTTCTCCTTAGATTGTATTTTTGATCTTTATTAATACAGTTTAAGTTTTCACTTTTTCATTTTGTGAATATTTTCTGTGTGAACATGAAGATTATGCGTTTCTTCAACAAAAATCGCTCACCATGCTTTTCATGCAAAAGCTAGTTGACAATGCTGTGCATGACAAAACTTTCGAGCATCTATTGCAATGATCTAATTTATTACGTTAATTAGAGTTTCCAAACATTCCTAAAATTATCTTTACTATTTGGTTATTATAGCTTTGTTATACAAACAATTTTAAATAAGGTCTTACTACGGAATATGAGTTAAAACCTTTTATAAACACGTTCATTAAATAGCAAAGATTGGATCGTAGTTGACGTCATTGCTTATTGGTCATTTTTAAATGAAATGTGATGTTCCTATCCATGTAACATTTTTCTTGTTATTTGATATTGTGTCGCATTTTAGTACCCTTGTTTGTTATAAGAGTTAACACAATAATTTCAGGAAAACTAGTCATTTTCAAGTAGAACCGAGAAAAAACGACAATGATCGATTGTCAAAAATGTCTTGTAACGCAACTTCAGAGCATCTCAAAATAATTTAAATTTATGCATGAAACGCATTTAAAGTCCGAAAATTTAAGCTGAAGGTATATATTAGTTTTACCGAGGCGAAGTAATGCTGAAGTAGAACAACGACGATAAAAGCATTGAAAACACCCGCAAAAAGTTCCTTATAGTTCCAAACTATTTCTATTCAGTATATGATGCAAATAGCGTTGCAGACATTTATAATTAAACTGCATTCGAATTTAGCTTGAATTAAAGCAGCCAACCATTTAAAGCTATCCGATTTCCCTGAAGCATGGTATTCTGCTACTACTCGCAGACTGCTACAATGCCAGCATCTCTTTGCATGAATTAAATTTTAACAAGTCTTTATTTAAAAGCATCTACCAAACTATGCTTATACAAAGCTAGGATTTACATTAATAGCAACTGAAATGAAAAGGATGCAAATCAAAAATGATTTACATACTAAAGGATGCAGCATGAGATTCCATTATTGCAAATCACGTTAAAATTCATGAGCTGGTGCATAAAAACGCAGCGATGTATGCACCAGTTATGGTGATATAGTGCAAAAGAATTTACCTATATGTTGTAGGCAATGATTGCAATTTTCCCTCAAAACGTAGTAATGCTTCTATGTACAGAGTTGCAAGAGAACACAAGTGAAGCAAAACCCTAACTGCAAAATCCTAGTGCATGATAAATGAAATGAATATAAAGAGACAGCGGCAGTGGTATTAAAAGAAAGCATATTAACTGATGAATTTGTTCAATGCTGAATATAACAACACTAGTATTTCCTAACATAGAAAAGCTTGAACCTGAATACCAACATCCTTAAAAATTAGCCTAAATTTAGAAATCGATTAAATTAATTTTCATCGCTATTTATTACAAAAAAGGTGACCAGAATTGCATCACCTAAGTCAGAAAAATGAAATAAATAAAAAGAAAAAGATATAACAATCACATGGGCCATTTATCAGACGAAATAGGGGCTATGAGCTTAAAAGAGTGAGAAATAAGGATTTTCATGTTGGCGTGGGAGAAGTTGTGGTGAATTAAAATCATTAACCTAAACTCATGGTCTTTTACGAGACTGATACCGTACAAGAAAATTAATTAGATAATTTAAAAAGGGTTTTTAAGAATTTAATAGAAATAAATTCACAAAATAATATTTAAGAGAACAACAAGAACCAAAAATGGAAGATTTGTTTGTATAGATGCGTTTACACATTTTGGAAAGGTATTATGTTGAATAATAATCAATGTTTGAAATAAAAATGCTTAATTTTCATGTTTTAATAAAAAACGGGCTGCTGCGGGTATGTCCACAAAAGTGCATTAATAACATTTGCCTTCACGTGTTGTAAATTCAAACTATATCTCTCCGTAGACATTCAATATATCTCTCCGTAGACAAAAAAAAAAAAAAAAAAAAAAAAAAAAAAAAACAATCTGATGTGTACACCACATGACTTCCTTGTATCGAATATTAAATCACACATATTCATTTCATTTAAACTTTCTTCAATCTACTTCGTCCACAGCGCATAAACCACAATAGAATAAATGCACTTTTAAAATTCACTATATTTGTTTACCATAGCAATACTCTGGTGCTAGGTTCACAGCGCCAGCGTTAAAAGAAATCAAACAAAAAAAAGGGGGGAAGAAAGAAAGAGTTTTTTACAGACGATTCATTATTTCTCATTCAGTTCTCATTTCACGACAAGGCAAAACTACATAAAAATTCAAAATATCTATATTAAAATTTACGAAGCAACTCTTAGACACTAATTTCCTAGGATAAATTCCAGAATGGGTTAAGCATGATTTAAATTGCAATAATAAAAGAAGCCGTTATCTTTCTTGTTGCGAAGCTTAGTTTCCTTAGGTTGGCAACAAATCAACTATTCTAAGTTTCTGCAAATGTAAACAAATATGGCTGCTATGTTAAACAAAAATTAGCCTTACAGCACTTAAACAACTTTTAAATTGTTGATAATTCTACAAATCTTGCATGCAGATTTACTAAAGGCATAGAAACCAACAACCGCAATATAAGAATAACATAATTGAATCATTTTTAAAGCAAAAAATGCGCAATTTACCAACAGATAAGAAAAAAATTCTGAGCTCAGAGCCATATAACAGAATGGATATATATTTATAATACTTTTGGTCCAGCCGATTGCAATCAAAAAGGGAGGTGCACATCTACGTGTTATAATAATCCTGTATGCAAAATTTCAACGCTCTGAGACTACTCGTTTTTGAGTTATGCGAGATACATACAGACGCCACGAAATATATCTCTTTAGAATCCATTTTAAATCAGTTTTATAATTTTTTTTGAGGAAAAGGACTCCGTTATTCTATCCTTGCGTACAGATGTCACGCAAAAACATCATTAAATTGCATTCGATAGCTGTCAAAGTGAATATTTTAGTTGAAATATGATACCCGAAAAATTTCGCGATTACAATACTTCCGTTTTACATCGTACAAGGAAGTAAAAAACTATGCAATATTACTGAAGGCATGCTATCTCCATAGCTAACTTTGATTAAGAGAGTGGCATTATTTTTCATTGCTGCAACCAGAAACTTTAAAGATTTTCCGTAGCTTCTGCTTTATAATTGGTCTAATCATCTGGCTTTGATCAGGACCAAATATTTTTTCATGTGCTTACGAAGCCCTCCAGTAAAAATTATTTAAATTTTTTAAATTCTTTTCATTTTATTCGCTGGCCTTTTACTTTCTATCACTGAACATTTTTAAAAATTAATATTAAAGAAACTAAATATAAAAAAGAGGTATATCGAGCTTTGTTTTTTATCAATATTTCATATACTTTTTGTTGTTTAGTTTATAGAACGCATTAAAAAATACATATAGGGATTTTTTTTTTTTAAAGTTTTGGAAAGGTCGGGAGGATAATCTTTTAGCAATGGTGAAAAAGACGCACGAAGCAAAATGGGTTGAGAGGTTATCAGGACGCATAAAGAATTTTATATGATAAATATGTGCTAATTTGGCTTAATGATTCATCCAGTCCTAGAAACAATAGATCAACCCAGTAGACTAATATATCTAGTCTTCTGGATGCCTAGAAACGATATTCCAATTATAAGGAATTTACCACATATAGGTAGATAATTACTAAAATTTCAAAATATCTGTATCTATTTTCGTGATCATAGCAGATGCATTGGAATTCAGCTGCCCTTTCAGGTCCAGAACAATCTTTTAGTTTGGTACTTTCTTAAGCCTTTCAGAAGGTGACTAGTTATGTACTCTAACTTTGAAAATGGACAGTTCTGTTTAGACTTGTTTGCTGAGTCACAGCTTTGTTGGCTATCATACAAAAGAACCTTTTAGATTCTTTCAAGTAGCTTCAGTAGAAGATTTTGAAATGTATCTTCTAAATGAAGTTTAACAGGTCTTGGAATTTAGGGTTCCATGCTGTGATGGACTGTTACAAGTGTCTGATGTGAAATACAAACATCACTACTGGAAACAAAGCAAGACCCATTATATTTGAGAAGATACCTTTTGAATGGAACACAAAGGATAACCTTCTTTGTGGTTTTGAGGATTTACAAGGTTATCTGGTTTACCATATACTAAGAAAACCTGGACAAATTACGAAAATTTATTTTAAGTATAAAGCTTTATGGTTGCAAGTTGGAACGAAAATTTGAAAATAAGAAATGAAAGCAAAGGATTTTGCTTTCATTTCTTATTTTATTTTTTCAATATTAAATTCAATCAAAGTAAAATTCAATCTCAAATTAAATTTCGTTATTGTAAAAATTTAATTTAATCTAATATTTTTTAAATTATTAAGTAGAGTATTTACACTGAAAATATATCTGACGCTTCTTTTCTTTTTGAAATATTAGAAACCTAGGAATTTTAGATACATTATATTCAAATTTCTACCTTATTTTCAAATACACTTCTCACTAAGTTATATCATATTTTAAAATGAATTCATCAGCGTTTAAATCAAGTCTGCATATAATATGTTTTCAGTCTTTATAACATTTTAACAAAAACTAGCATTAATATACAGTGTCTCTCATCTGATTATTTCTGCATTTTCAACTGGCAACCATTTACGAGTACTTTAATCATTCCGCCAGAAAACATCTACAGATTAATATTTAAACGTTTTTCTTTCCTTTTCTTAAGTGCATTAATTTCATTTTGTTTTTATTGCAGATTTGTATGCCTAGTCTGTTTAATTTTTGTTGTTTTTAAGACATTTTATTAGCCGAAATGTCGTTAGCCCAGAAGAGCTATTAATTTTGTTTTCGCATTTTGCGTTGATTCACTATAAATGTCAGTTCACTTTTCAAATTGTCGCCAACAAATATTAGAGCCCTGTGTTATATTTAAAGAAATTAAATAATGAAGAATCTGCATAAATGTACATATGTTTTTCGTATTGTGATAAAACAGCGGTACCTAGAGCCACTACATTTTGAATAACGTACATTTCCACCCGAAAATGGGCATCTGGAAACCCAAATTTAGAATTTGTTTTATTATCTATTTCATATTTTGTAAACTTTTAATGAATTTTTGATTAACAAACTCAACGATTTCAAAGCGAGCAGTGGCAAAACTGTACGAAAAAAAATATATTTGTCTCCAGCGCGAGAGAGTGTGTATCGGAAATTCTAAGGACATGTTAATTTTAAAATTATTTTACTATATTGCTGTGTAACTGCATATTATGGTTCAAGGGCTGAGAGCATGATATTTAATATATATAGGTAACCCACAAAACGTTAAAAACGCCTCATTAGGTGTAATGTAAAAGCTGAAAGCTTTCAGATTTTAGTTTTTTATTTTATATTTTTAATTTCGAATATAGCAATGAACTTTATTCTAATACTTCAGATTAGGTATAGGTATAAGCATTCATTAAGGCCAATGTAAAATAAAGATTGTTTAAAGTTTGATCCAGCATTCAAATGAGTATCCTTTTTAAGCCTGGCATAATATATTTCATTTTTTTTTTTAGAAATATGCACCGCATTCAAGAATTTCTTTACTCGGCCTTTAGTTTCCCAACCACTGGTCGCGGACGTTATTAACCAGAGTGTTTTGAAAGATACAAATATTAATGTTTTAGAATTTTAAAATTTTAAATATGAATCATGAAAGAAACACAGTAATCACATGCAGGTTTGTTACGTAAGAAACGTAATCTTATAGTCCTACAGAAATGAGCGAGAAATATTTTTCATATGAGTTACCTGTACGTTAATAGAAGAACGTATGAATTCTTTACCAAGATATATTTTTCGGCAAAAGACACGTAATCACTGGATGCTAAAACCTGGAATCCATCTTTCGAAGCTATCACTGTTCCTCTTATCCTGTATTAGTAAATATTGGATTTTCCTTGGATTTAATGTTTCTTAATAATTTACTGTAGCTTGATAAGCGTGATATTTCGGTTTTGATTTCTTGAACTAATTTTTTTAGTTTGTGTTTTTAGTTTATATAGTATATATATGTATATATGCATATGAGGACATTTTTTTATTACTTTCAAAGGGTGATGATGATGAATAATATAAAGGAGATGCTGCTATGACTGGTTTATACGCTCCTTTATTCTTGCTAAATGAATTACTGAGACATGCATAGCTAATCAGATCTACTGTGTTTTATAATATGTTCAGATATTCATAATATTACCTAAGATTTTAGAGAGAAGCAGCGGATAAGGTGTTAGCTGTACAGAAACAAGCGTAGGAAATAGGAAATTATGCTATTTATATAAATTCAGGACCCATAAAACTAGCTAATTTCTCAACAGAAGTAAATATTACTGCTCTAGTAATGATGATTTAATTAAGGTTTTGAATTACGTATATTTGGATAAAACCATCTATTTTCATTTTTGCCATTATGCATATAAATGCTACATTTGCGTTAGAGAGAAATTGTAGTACAGGAATAAATTTTGAAAGGAAGCACATAAAAATGTATTATAAGCATATTACTTCTTTTGGGATAGTAAAATATAAAAAAGAAATAATCATATTATAAATTAAACTTCATGTTTATAATAAAGCTAATACACAGTTCCTTTTGCTGATAGTGTATGTGTCTCTATTATTATTTTATATATATATTTTCCCCAACGCTATTACCGTAGGCAACTTGCGAACTGAAACGTAAACAACCGATATCAAACTTTTTAGTAACGTATGAGAAAACTGCAATTTCATTTGTCAGTTCTAAATTTCTTTTCTTAAATAAATCAAAGTTCAGATTATTTGGTACCTGCTTAATGAACGGAGAAACAAATGAAGGAATTGTAACATCAATGCATATTTGTCAATGCCCACGACAGACCCTGTTTGTGATGGATGATAAGTTAGTTTTATGACAGGATAGGAATTCCAGAATTCGTGAGTTGGGTTCTTTGAGTACGGCAAAGTCACGAGGAATACCTACCTAAGAGGAGGAAGGACTTGCTGTGGGAAACGTGCTCGTATTTAAGTTACACATACGGAAAATTACGAAATTCGAATATGCAGCTATCACTTTCGCTTGCATTTGACACTAAGCCAAGTTGAACTACCAGTATTCATCACTTTTAACCAATCGGCTACTGGTGGATCTGCAGAATTCATGAGACTAATTATTGTTGAGTTTTAATACATCCATTCAATCTTTAGCTGATAAATACTATTCGTTTAAATGCCTGATTACGAAAGTTAAACTTTCTCAAAATATTTCTTACAGTTTTACCATTAAAATATGTTTTGTAGATCAAATTGTGTTTTTATAACAAATATCACTTCACGTGTATTCGAACCCCAAGGAACATTTCTCACTACCTACCTTCCTTTACTTCAAAAATTTTCGATGATATGATATATGATTTTCAATGATCAAACATTGATGATCATTTTGATCATCAATGTTTGATTCTACACTTTTGGATTTCTAATATTACAAAATTATGTTATGAATCGTAATTTCAACAGCTCACTAATTTTTGCCAGCGTCGTTTCACTACTCCAATTAAAGCTCACAAGTTTTTGAACATCAGTCGAAATCTTAAGTTCTGCTCTGGCCGCGCTTCCAAAGTAAGCAATTGAGAACAGAGATTTTTACAATTTCAGTCACTTTTATAATGGTGTGTAAATGAAAATTTACCTAAATTTGGCTTTCAGTGGTCTTTTTCTAGAATATTCCAATATTGTTTTACCTCTTCCTTTTTTGAATACAAGGAGTACAGTATTTACAGAACAGTTATGGCTAATTTTGTTTATTTTCAAATTTCAGATATTTCGCTTGTTCCAATGATAATTTTAAATTAAAGGAAAGGTGTAGTGTGTATAATATTTATTTTGTTTCAACAGAAAATTGAAAATTGTTAATGCCCTTTTATATTTTTAACTAGTTGCGCGTGGGGACGGATCATTTTAGATAGAAAGATGGGAAATATTAGCTACGTCCTTGTGAACATTCGAATCACTAGTCTTCTCTTTATTAGCTCAATGTGCTAAGTACTTACAGACACAGAACAGAATGCAATAATCCCTTAAATCATCCATTTTAAAGGTCACTGATCAATCTCTGGTCGTTCTATCGTATTCTACAGCGTAATTTGGGAGGTACCTTTGATATGTTATAGACCTTCGGAAAGAAAAACATAAAAAATCAATTCTGTCCTCATGGGGATTTGAACCACTGACCATCCATTTGCTAGATAACTTTATGACTTAAGAAAACTATAGAGGTAATGCAACAGTTCTATACAAATATAATTTCTATAATATAAATTTCTCTCCAACAAAGCTAAGTATACTGGAGAGCTTTTAACGATTTCCTTCTTCCCGTCAGATGGGATTTCACTGATTATTCGTCACTTGTGAATAGGGATCATTATTTTTCAGGTATGTCCCAAATCTCTGAGTCCCTTATTCAGTAATCCAATCTTGAAAGTTTACAGAATGATAGCTTATTTCTATTTTTGCTTGAAGTATGCATTTTCAGCCAAGCTATTAAGGTTTTGGGGGAGTAACTGAGTTAATTGCTCTTATTACTGGAAATTTGGCTAAAAGTAATCAAGTATTTTTATGTTTCCGTTTGAAAATTCGGAGCTGTAATACTTTCCATTAGAATAGAGGCGGATTGTGTTTTGTGCATTAAACTATTCGTAATCATCGAAGCATCTGCAAAATTGAAATGCAGAATGCAGTAAATTTTACTTAAAAATGTTGCACATGTCTATTGCACAAGATTAGTTCGGGAGTTTCTGCTCAGAGACGTAATCCGTCCATTTTTTAACCAGTTCACCATCCTGGAAAACGCAAGCATTTTGTACCATTTTTTCTCCTCCAAAGATGAACATTTTGTGCCTGAAACTGGCCTCAGAATATGTCTTTCCTACTTTAAGCAGCTGTGGATCTAGAAGTTTTATTGAAATCAACTTGACCGCGTCTATGCTACCCAGAGGCTTATGCTATCCAAAGGAGGATACCTTAGACTAAAATTACCATCTCCTTCCTAATGAAAACCCTCACGTTTCTTTTAGAAAAATTCATCAGCTTATTTTGAATACAGAAAAGCGAGAGTTTTCAACTTGTTCCAGATGTTTAATCAAGAGTGCAAGTCAAATTTGCAAAATTTCAACTTTATACGGCTAATTGTTCCTGGGCTATGCGAGATACACCCATAGGTAGGTAAGTACGTATGAACAAACATCATGTAAGAAATCCCTTTGCAATCAATTTCACAATTGTTTTCGAAAAAAGAGTACTTTCGCAGAGTATGTACAGGCATCACTAAAAAAGTCTGATATGCAAACCACATTACTTCCTTGTGCGGAATATTAAATTATACGCATTTTACATTTCATTTAAGCTTACTGGAATTACATCTACATCCTCGATCGAAACCGCAATAGAAAAAATGCACTCTTTAAAATTCACTATATTTGTTTACTATAGCGAGGTTTACTCAACAGCGATACGTCTCATTCATTTTATAACTCAGAATGCACAAAAATTATGTATATCATCTGAAGAGTTATCTAATCCTTGCCACAGGTTGCAAATACCGTGATAAATCTAAAACGATGTATAAAAGAAATTAAGCAAACAAACAAAAAAGAAACTTTTCACAGACGATTCAGTATTTCTCATTCAATTAACTGAGTTCTCATTTCGTGACAAGGCACAACTGCATAAAAACTCAAAATATCTATATTAAAAATTACGACGTCAGTCTTAAACACTTATTTCTTCGAATAAATTCCAGAATGGATTATCACAATAATAAAAAAAGACGTTATCTTTGCTGTTGCAAAGCTTAGTTTCTCTAAACTGGCAACAAATCCGGTATTCTCCTTAAGTTTCAAATGTAAACAAATAAGTCGTGGAAAACATTTTTAAGCTTAGCCGCACTTAGCAACTTTAAATTGCTGGCAATTCTACAAATCTTGTATGAAGATTTACTAAAGGCATAAAAACCATAACCGGAAGATAAGAACAAAATAATTCAATCATTAAAAAACAAACAATTCTTTTCGAAATCCGTTTTAAATCAGTTTATAATTTTTTTGGAGGAAAAAGCGTCCTTTATTCTCTCCTTAGGTTCAGATATCAAACAAAATCATCGTTAAATTGCATTCGATAGCGGTCAAAATGGATATTTTCGTTGAAATATTATACCCGAACTTTTTTGCGATTACAATACTTCCTTTTTAAAAATCATCCAAGTGGTTTCGAGAACGGTCAAAATAGATATTTTCCCGTTGCAATATGTTACGCGAAATTTTTTGTGATTGAAAAATTCCTTTGCTTCACACAATAAAGTCATAAACTATAAAAAATATTATGCAGTTTATTTTGAAAAATGGAGTATTTCTTATGCTGATTATTTTTAAATTTCAAAAATGTCAAAACGCTTTCTTTACTTGAAACAAAACATGCTTCGTTTATGATGTTTGCCTTTTAAATTATAATGAAATATGAAATTTTGAAAGACCAGAAATTTACGTAAACCATTATTCTAAGTATGACATGACAGAAATCTCTTTGGCTTTTGCTAGATGATTGCAGTTCTGAAGGAAGATCTTTAATATACACTCTTACTCCAACCTAGTCCTTTGATTCTATGTTCTATATTCAGCTAATATGTATTACACAGTGAAGCATAATGTTCATTAACTGCCCATGCATACGCATTATTCCTCAGTGTATAATATACAATGATTACACGGACATAAATTTCTCCAAAACTACAATTCCAGTAATTGGCATTGTTGATGTCGCTTCTGTATAGCTCAATATGTATCAAGAATATTTCATACCCTTAAATACACTAGATGTATAGACCGAGAGTTGTTTAAGATTCTGTAACAGTCTGTTGAAATGCACGTAAACGTTCTCGAAAATTAGTGTATGTTACTCTGAAGGTTTTTTAATTTCAAATTTAATTGGTCACGCTTCTTTTACAACTTTTAAGTGCAACCTTTAAAGCTCATAATGGTATTAAAATAAGGAATGAAAAGCTGAAAGTATATTCTAAAAATATTTAAAACCGAAAGTTAAATCTACAGTCCAAAAAAAAAACCATATCGTTAGTTACTTGCTTATTTTAGTCCAAAAATATTTAAATTTGCAGAATGCATTATTTTATTTGTGATAATTCTAAAATACTTTTCACAGCCTTCCCGATTACATCTTCTTCAAGGTTCAGTGTTAGTTTCATGTTTCCCAATTTAGCATCTCTAAATAACTTCGAAATGCACCATTGTTGAGGCACTATGATAATCTGCACCATTGTTAGAATGATTTGTTTCTTATTAACATGAAATCTTTTGTAGAAGTCGCGGTTAATCTTGTTTCCTAAGATCTAGTGCCAGATTAATGTCTTTGACACATAACATATTTCATGTGTATAAAATTAGTTGTATTGATACTCACGCGCTTTCTCTTTTAATATAGAATCATATTACTGTTCATATGCTATACAGGCTTCATATTAATAATGAATTAGCTAATAATTGATTATTAATGTGAAGTAATGGCTAGCTTCACATTAATAATGAATTCACTAGACGCAATGATGGCTTTCGTCGTAACAAAAATTCTTCATTTACCTGCAGCCATCGCAATTTCAATTAATACTGCTCCAGCAAAATAAAATAGTTATCAGCATAGTGAATTCAGTTTTATAAGCCCATCTACTTTAAAATTTACTGCTTTATAGAGGAACTGAAGGCACTGATAGGATTAGAGATAATAATAAAATCAAAAATAAAGTCATTCCCGTGTCTTAAATCACATGAGGTGAAGCGATTTTTAAAATAATATAGATTCCTTGCTCTTAACTGTTAGCATAACTTCAGATCTCTGCTACATATATGGCATTATCGGCTTTAATGATTTGGTAGCAACAACTCAGCAAAGTCTTGCTAGCAAGCATTAATTTACGCAGGAAACTCTTGATTATGAACAACCAATACTTCAGCTTATCATGGGTGCAAGAGGATAAGCAGTGCGGTATATATTGCATATTTTGTGATATGTCTCGCTTTAACCTGAACAAAATTTATTGTCACATGTACATATTCTACCATGCTTATGCGACTATAACGTTAGGCTGCATCTTCTCCTACCATTCCTCTCAGAGAGTCATACTAGACGAAAAGTAGGTGTGATTTCATTCGTTATCATAGACGACTTTGGTTTCTATGAATTACAGTATTCTTAAAAGCAACCGTTGTTTCACAGATGTCGTGAAGAATGATATCATACACTTCATTCAGCATATTTCAGAAAGAACATTTCTGGTTGTATGTTGCCCTAAATATCAAAACCATCTTCGCAGTACTTGTATAATCAGCATCTTCCTGATGGAGCATTTTGTGAGATATGTTGCATGCATGTGTAAGTTGTTTGATCACTTAGTAATTTGTTCGCATAATAGTATGTATCAAAGAGCTGTGGACTTGGATTGAAGCCGCCTGGCAATCACAGGAGTTCATTTATAATCTCATTAGCACTCTGTCGAGCGCATTAGATCTGCTGTTCACACCTCGAGCACTTTTGTTTGCCCTGCCTTCTTCGAACGTCGTCACTCCTTCTCCATCCAGTTAGCTTCCCATCTTCTAGTGCCACCGGCAGTCGTAAAGTCAGTCAATGAATATATTTTTTCATTTCAAGTTGACAGATGAAATGATCTAATAGACTCATTTCCCCCGATTACGTTGAAATTTGACAATTACGTTTTCTGTGATTTTTTAACACTGCATAACATTTTTTGGTTAGCAGTTTTATACAATAAAATATTTTCTGATTATTTACAAAACAGATATGTTTTTGGGCTCTGGCTTTGCGCCTGATCATGTCATGAATTGTAAACTGTTTTAATAATTTTAAATATTGCTTACTACAAAATTTGACAAAGGCATTTTCCTAACGACGTGAAGAAGATGAGGATGTCAAAGATGAAGATTTTGATGTCGAAAGCTATATTGATTCAGAAGATGGTGTAAAGGAACGTGAAGAGGGATCAAAGGCAGAACAAGAGGGAAGCGAAGACGACGACATTGAAGAAAATACTGATTTTTATTTGAGACAAAGTCAGGCCACAACACTCCAGTAATCAGTACCAGTTAGCTTCAGCAGTGATGGTAATGTTTTGGTGTCCTACATTCCAAGAAAAATAAAAATGTCCTTCTTCTACCATCATTTCATGATGACCAAGCTATTGATCATTCTACCATGAAAAACAGAAACCAAAAATAATCAGTTCCTACAATGAAACCAAGTTAGGAGTAGATATTATAAATAAAACGTGCGGTTTCGTATAATGTGTCTCGGAATGTAAACCGGTGGCCCATGGTAATCTTTTTTACAATGATAAACACTTCAATCAATTCTCAGATCATTTACGTAGATAATGGGTACACAGCTCTTAAAGACGGTTGTTCATAAAACAATTGTCTAATGAACTTGCGCTTGGACAGCTTGCTCAACAAAGCCTGAAGTCTATTGGGTTGCTAGTACTCTTACAACAAAAATTAAAGACATATGCTCCCAACGAAGAACAAGAACCTGAAAATTACGATGAGCCACAGATACCTTCAAAAAGACGCAAATGTGAAACATGTTGCTTGGAAACTCTTAAAAGAAGATTAAGCTAATATGAGTGTAAAAAGTGTCACACAGCAACCTGCCTCTAATATGCTGTTTTCATATGTCCTCCGTACTATAAGAGAGAAGTAGAAGGACAGATATCTCCTAATGAATCAGATGAATGAGATTTATATTTGTGTTGTAGTTTTAATTAAATTTAAATCTATAATTAGTCTTGTACTTTATAAAAGTTATTTTGGAAAATTTGTTTAATATAAACAGTTTCCATTTAAGACTATAAAAGTTTTTTTATTGTTCCTTAAGTACTTTTATAAATTGTGGAAGTTTAATAATAAAGGATAGCATTTGATTTTTGTAAGAAAAAACTCTTTATGTATAAAAAGTTTCTGGAAACCAAGAAGTGACTTTCAGGATCAGTTGCCCACGAACGTGTTGCGAAACATGTTGCAACCGACGGATTGATTGTTATGTTACTAACGGACAACAATTTTAATCGTTTCCTTGTATTACAATTATAATAAATCACCGGATTCAATTATTAAATTTAGTGCTATATGTGAAGTTAAGCGACTTGCTCTATATGTCTATTGTCTGTATGACTTATAATTCGTTGCTGCGTCATGACACAGAAGCTGAGGAAAGTCAGAAGTTGGTATCTGCATTAAAGATGCATTTTTTTTGCTGCCAGAACAACTGTTTCAGTAAATTGTCATCCATTATTTTACTCATGTAGACACAGATGCATTGCGATTTATAAAAGCCTTTAATTTTTTTATTAGAATACGAATTAGGGATACATGAAAACTTGTATTATTTAAATTTATATATTAAATTTTAACTTCAGTGGGAGGGTCTGTGCATGTCAGCGGCCATATTGGTTGTGGTTTTTGTGTGCTTCGATATAAGTGCTAATATCTTGGTAATTATACCATTTGTGTTTGTGAAAATCTGATTCTTCCATGGATTACTAGTTGCGGTTGCGATATTTGTGGAGTTTTTCCTCCGAAGATGGTGAATTTCCGAGGATAGGAAGACTATTAAAATTTTTGCTGTCCGCCGCCTTCATTTGCATGTTCTGAGTAAGCATTGTCTCTCAAGACTTTTATATACTGTGCAGATAACCTTTGAGTATAAAATAGGATTTTATATGTGATTATCAACTTGTATATTGAAAATCGTGTCTTAGGTACTTGTATGAAAAATGTTATATGTATTTGTAATTTTCAGTAAGCGTTAGGCTTAGCGTGGCGGATATTTGTTGACACCAGACGTTTGGTGCACCACCAAATTTAGTCTTTTAGCCCGTTGGAAGAGTAAGGCATCCGATTTTGCCCGTTGGTCTATTTGTTCAGTTTCGCTGATAAAATTGTAATTTTTGCTTAAAAAATTATTCTGGAGCTATTTAAATCACAAAGTGAGATGGTTGGTCCAAAAAATAAAGAGCCTAAGGGACAACGCCCCGACAATGAAAGGCAGTCAGCCAGTGCTCCAATAATAGATAAGGTACAGGAACAGAGCAGTACACGACAGCTAGACGTTGATATAACTTTAATAGATGCCAGTACAGAGTATCAGGAGGCTTCAGAGTGCTATACTAAACAAATTGGATGTTTAAATAGAGACGACATTCCCACAAAAGCAAACAAAAAGATACGAGGTTCCTTTGACCATATGTTAAGAATAGTCTCGAGGCAGAGTTACAAAATAACGAATTTGGAAGGACAAATTGAACAAACTAAGAATATGGAGACATACATCCAAGGAATAGTCTCCAGTTAAAAGCTGTCTTATGCAGAGGTTGAAAGATCTCAACGGCCATCGAGAAGTAGTTCTAGATCTAGACGATCACAATCGAGAACACAACAAGAGACAGATCATGTATTACTAGTCTATCCTAGGACTAAGGTTACCACATCCGACGAGGTAAACGAGAAGCTTGTGAAGCACATAGTTCCAGGGAAACTCAAAGTAGGCGTCAAGAATACACAGTCCAGTCACATTAATGTGACCATCTGTCAAAAGCCAGAATAACCACCTTTCGCAGAGCGGACTGCTGCGAGACGTGCAGGAAGAGAGTCACATAGGTCCCTGAAGGTGTTCTCTGGGATGTTGAGCCATGCCGACTCTAATGCCGTGGCCAGCTGCGCTAGATTACGCGGATGAGGATCCATGACGCGAACAACTCGATCGAGATGGTCCCACAGATGCTCGATTGGGTTTAAGTCAGGTGAGTTTGCTGGCCAGGGGAGGACGGTAAACTCATCCTGGTGCTCTTCGAACCACGCACGTACACTGGCAGCTGTATGGCACCTCGCATTGTCCTGCTGGAAGATGCCATCATCCTGAGGAAAAACAATGCGCATGTAGGGGTGAACATGGTCCGCAAGGACAGATGCGTACTTGTATTGATCCATTGTGCCTTCCACAATGATCAGTGAACCTAGAGAATGCCAGGAAAACATTCCCCAGACCATAATGCTCCCGCCTCCAGCTTGGACCGTTCCGGCAATGGTTGCAGGGTGGTTCCTTTCAGAGGTTTCACGCCTTATACGCCAACGTCCATCTGTCCGATGGAGCATAAAACGCGATTCATCCGAAAACGCAACCTGTCGCCACTCAGTGGACGTCCAGCTGCTGTACTGGCGTGCAAATTCTAGCCTTCGCCGTCGATGAACAGCAGTCAGCATAGGTGCACGAACCAGGCGTCTGCTTCGGAGGCCCAGACGCAGCAATGTTCGCTGAATAGTACTTTGGGAGACACTTTTGGTAGCCCCTTGGTTCATTTTGGTGGTCAGTTGCTCAACGGTAGCCCGTCTATCTGCCCGAACGCATCTCCGCAACCGTCGTTCGCCTCTGTCATCTATGGCCCGTGGTGCACCACATTTGCCACGTCGCTGATTTTGGACAGTCCCATTTTGCCATGCACGGTACACTTTTACCACGGCGGCACGCGAACAGTTCACAAACTCAGCCGTTTCGGAAATGCTTCCACCCTTGGCCCGAAAGCCAATGATCATGCCCTTTTGGAAGTCGGATAAATCGCTTCGTTTCTGCATTACGCCAACGATTGAAATGTTTTCCGAAGCCCTCACACACCCTTTATATACGCTAAACTGCACTGTGCTGCCACCTGCCTTCTGTGATTGGTTATTTAACTCTGACATGGAAAGTACGTGGTGGTCACATTAATGTGACTGGACTGTGTATAAAGAGAGTCAACAAAGGAGGGCTCCTAGTAGAAGTTACGAAAAAGGAAGAACTAGCAATACTTGAAGAGGCCATAAATGAAAATCGGAAGCTGAAGGACGTAGTGGAGACGAAAATCCACAAAAAAGAAATCCAAGAATAATAGTGTACAATGTCAACGGGAACATTAATAAAGACGAGATAGTAAACTTCATTAAGACACAGAACACCGACCTAGCAGAAAGTGAATTAGAGGTCGTGTTCGCCATGAAGAGCCGCTTTGGACAGCACTGGGTTCTATCTATAGACCCAGTAGCTTTCAAGATCCTTATGAAAACGAGGAAGTTGAACATACAATGGACAAGAAACAACGTAAGGGAGTTTATAAAGGTTTCGCAATGTGTCAAATGCCGTGGGTATAATCACGCAGCGAAATATTGCAAGAAAGATAAAGTCTGTGTCGGATGCGGCTCCACAGACCAGGAGAAGAACAATTGTGACCAAAAAACAGTCAGCTGTGTCAATTGCACAAAGGTGAATAAACGATATAATACAGACCTCGACGACCAACATGATAGCCGAGATAAGAAATGCCCATGCTACCTAAGAGAGCTCGAACGACTAAAACAACGAACATATTATGGATAGTATCCAAATAATCCAGATTAATCTTAAGCACTCCAGGAGTGCAACAGACAACTTAAAGATAAATTTTGAACAGAACGACAAACTCAAAGTAGCATGTATCCAGGAACCGTACACAGTACAAAACAAACTGTACGGGATCCCCATAAAATATAGGAAGTTCTACTCTCGAATGGACGCAAAAACTGCAGTGATTATTGGGGATTCAAACCTCCCAGTTCTGGAACTTTTCAGCTCTCCGGAAATTATAGCGCTTGCAATAGGCGGGGACTCAAGATTTATACTAATCACGGTATACTGCCTTCTATCGCACGATATTGCTCCAATCCTGACAACCCTAGAAATGTTCATGCAGGATAATAACAACATGACTACAATAATTACGGAGATTTCAATGCCAAAAGTCCCCTATGGGGCTCCCATAATACGGACACACGAGGCCTCAAAGTATGCGAATTCATAGCCAGCACTGGGCTATCGATTGTCAACGAGATAGGGGATACGCCAACCTTGCAGGAGTAAGTGGAACGCACTACATTACCTGCTCTCCTGCCCTCTGACAGAGCACCTCCGACAGCAGTTCTTTCCTTCCGACTACATCACATATCCTGTGAATAGACTGTTCACGGACTATTATTGCAACAAGGGCATCTTAGAGATAATGAAGCAAGTGAATGAAAATAATTATATCCAGGAAACTAAAGATTAATGTAAAATGTAGAAAGGCGGCCTAACCGTCAGATTTATAGCAATGACTAGGATGACTTCTTAACCCTGTAGTGCCATTAACTTAGTTTAGCGGAACAGGTTAAGAAAAGTGATGAATAACCAATAACTTCAGTGAGAAAGGAGGGTTACATAGTAACCAAGTTTTCAACACCTTCAGTATAAATAAATAATAGTAGAATAATTTCACATAGCAATAAAGATATTTAAAATATGTCGACTAACGTTTCCCTGATATGATAAATTGCTGATAAATACGTACATACTTAGTAACAGAAAATTTATGCCTTAATATATTTCTTTAACCAAGTATGTTCAAAATGCTTCTCTCGAACTTCATCCAAGTTGTTGATAATTCTAAATCAGCTTTCAATTGAAATTAATTCATCTGTTTATAGTTTCCTAAAATGTCACTAATTTTACTTATAAATTTAATAACAGCTGTCATAAAAGGAATAATTCAGATTATATAGAACACATTTTTTTAATTGCTGAATAGTGGTATTTTTCATTAAACAGTGTTAGTTTTTAAGGGTTTAAAATTTTAACCACTTTGTTTTTGTTAGTATTTTATTTTAATTCACTTTCAGGTTTTATTTTTATTAAGCAATTTTATAGTGATGTTCTTTTATTTGAGTTTCTTTAAGACAGTTCTCAATAAACGAAATACATTCCATTCCACGAGGAATTCGATTTATTCACAAGGAGAAGAAATACGATACGCAAAATAAATCGAGACTTCGTACTTATTTCTATTTTTTGCATTTTCTTTCGTTTATTTTACTCTTATTCTTGATTATTCCTTAAATCGACACAGGCAATTTATTCGGCGGAAAGCTAAATAAAAACAGAAGTTTATACGAGGCTAAAACATTTGCGAATTCTCTTACTTATATAAAGATAACTCGGAGAACACTTTTGTTGCTTCTTTCTACGCAGTAAGACTCTGAATTTGAGTACTGAATGACTTGAATAAAAGTGACTACTGTGTTTGTATTGTCAATATATTCTTTCATGAAATAGAGATTTTCTTTTAATGCTTTATGCAAAAGGAATGAAATACTTTTCCGTTTAAAAGTTACAGTCAGAGGATTATAGTCTGATCATTATTACAGTTTTTTTTGTATACATATGTTTTTCGAAAGTTTCGAAAGGTTTCAACAAAAAAAGGGCTGTTTGAAATACAAGGAATATTATTTTCATGCAAATCGATATTATTTCATGTCTCGTAATAAGATAAACATTTATTTGTTCTTTCATTAAACACACATAAATTAACATCGTTTGTAATTAGCATTAGCGAGTCTATGCACACTTATGCAAATCACTTTTTAAGGTGTATTTTAATTTTATAACAGTTGTTTTAATTTGGATAACCTTTCCTGTCAATTCTTATTTCTACAACTCTCTACCAGAACTAGTTTTTAGAATCTCGCTACATGCAAATGAGTTAGAAGAAGTATTTAAGGATTATTATTAGAACTTACTTCGTGAGGGCACTAGGATTCCAATACAGAGTGGTAAAGACCTTAGGATAGTACACCACTTACAAAGTGACAACCTAAGACCTAACTTCGTAAGGAAGAGCTAGGAATTTTCAGTAGCGCGTGTTTGCCTTCGAGATAAGTTTCTCTTGAAGCTGTTACCCTCGGCTGTATTATTACGTGCCTTTCGATGTTCGCCGGCTAGTTTAAATTAAGGCCCAACTACGTTACATACTTCTGTTTAGCTTCTTCCAAGTCTCCTTTAGTTAGTTATAGTTAAGTTTATTATTTCTTATGTTGTGTTCAGGCCCGAGTAGAAGCTTTGTTGTTAGCCCGAGAAAGGGGCCGACTGTTAATCTTATTTTTAGTGAAATAAAGGGTAGTTTAAGCCTTCTTGAGTCTGCATCTTTAGTTATACGCTACACATTTTACTAGGTTCCTCAACGTTCATCATAGAAAAAAGGAGTTATGAACTCTTCAACTTATTTTAGCATCATTTCGTTCGAATAACTAAATTTTTAATTTTGTATTATGCATTCTTTTATTAATGTAAATGTCTTCTGTTGGAGAAAGGTTTTGAAAAATAGTTATGATTTTTAACTTAAAGTAAATTATTAACTTAAAACCTAAATTTTAGTTGGAATAACTTCAAATAGAATTGCTCTGAGCAATAATCCTGCTGATACAAAAATTGCGAAATAATGCACATTGTGAGACAAAGTCAACTTTTGTTTTAGAACCTAATATACGGAAATTCCATTTCCAATTTGTTGGGGTACATGAGAGTCGTAGAATATATCCACCATTACTTCTACGGGAGAAAATTACTGCTTAGGTACAGATCATGTTTTGTTGATCTGACTATTGTATTTCAAGATTCCCGAAGGCTAAAAAGCCACATGGATAGAGGAACTCTAGGAATATGACATAACTATCCATCATCGTAAGGGATCATGACATAGAAACGACAGCGCCCTGTCTAGAAAACCCTGCACAGAAAGCTACCGATATTGTTGCAGAGTCGAAGCGAAATACAGCCTGCTTAATCTTGTCGTATGTCAAGTTAAGAATTCAACATCGTCTGACTCAGACCCATAGAGTGATGAAGAATTCAGCGAAATCCAATTGGAAGATGGTGACATCAAGCTCACAATTCATTTAATGGAGACCTATTTAATAGAAACCTATCTTGTAGGATATTTCGATCTATAGTCTTACGACAAAAAATAATGGGATCTCTGGTATTCACTCCACATTAAAAACGGCGTCTTGTACCGAAAGTTTCAATCGAATGATGAAAAGCGTTCTGATGGCAACTGATATCAAGATCCGAATCCTGCACTTCTTAAAAGAGATACATATCAGTCCTTCGGAGAATTTCGTGTTTCGAAGTCACTTCAGAATGATTAAGACATTGAAGAAACTTCGAGAGTGCTTCTGTTGAAGTGACGTACGGGCTGACGAGCAAATGTGCTAATCTTGCGATGCTTGGTGCATCGTGGAACGGACTGAAGAAATACAGCCGAAAGAAGCTGCAACATTATATTGCATGAGGCCACTCTTCGACGCATAGCTTTCGATATCCTGTGACCTCAGCCAGGAATCGCTGATGGCAATAAATACATCCTGGTTATACATCCTGCTGATTACTTAACAATGTGGCCTGAAATGGATCCTGTATCTGATCCAGAGGCTGTCATGGTAATAGAGGGAATGAAATACCACTGGATTTCAGATCTGGAGTGTCTCTTGAGTTACATTCCGATCAACGAAGGGATTGTATTTCAGCTTTAATTAATGAACTTATAACAAAATACAATCTAAACCTTATATCCACAGTCAGACGATATGGTAGAAAGATTTAATCGAACCACCATGAAAACCTTCTGACCGGCCAGGGATTTCACTAAGAAAGCACAAATTTCCCAAAACTACTATGAGAAAATTTATTTTCTTGATTTAATGTAAAATTTCTCCTGGTATTTTATGCCTGGAACTGTGTAATTTTAATGCATTGCCTTAATTTCTTTGACATATTTTAATATGCCAGTATATATACGTTCTTACAGGTATCACAAAAAATATTCTAGGCCGTATATGTACGGCCTTGCCGGTTAGAGAGTTTTAATAATCTCTCGCGAATGGTTTCCAGAAACCAACAGGACTGGGACCACAGGACTACCAGCCATTGACCATTCCACATGATTTTCAGTCGTGACTTTCATCTGCCTTGTGATCTGTTGTTTGGTGGACCTTCTGATGCGTCTTAATCATCTAATGAATAAATTCAGAATCTCCAGGTACGGCTTGAAGTGGTGCATAGTTCTGAACGGGAACGAGTTAGCTTGGCTACCGAGCAGTTAAATACCCAAACAACACAAGAGTTACAGGACATTGATTCAACGAAGGTGCAATGTGTGGTCATGGAGTCTGTCTCGAGGAAAAGACTCTGTCCTAAGCTACGGTCACCCTAGGACGGTCTTTACACAGTCCTAAACAGGATGAACGATATCGTAATTTTAGTTCATATGTTATCACATCTAAGCCTAAACTCGTTCACTACGGCATGCTAGCCTCTTACTAAGGCCATATTACCTAATCCCAATTGTGTATATAATGTAAATACTGTACTAAGACGTCCTTTACGCGTATAAATTCATGCATTTATTTATTGTTATAGTATTGCATGGATTTTCTTCGGTTGCAAGAATGGCTTCCAGTTCAGGGATTGTATTGTCCGGAACGTACTGTGCTTGGGAACCGAGAAATGTTACGGATTTTGAATATATGTAAATAATTTTAGGGATGTGCTACCTAAAATTATAGTATCTCTTGTACAATGCAACATAAAAGGCCTCGAGAGAGTTACAATTCGCTGAAAAAACTAGTGTACATGGGCAATTCCATTTACCATTGTAACTATCTCGCTAGTCTGGCGATGGAATTGTTACCTAATTTGTTCGCCAAATTCCGATACCATCAAAGTTGGCGAAAATTTGGTGACATTTTTATCCGATCCCTGTGTGACCTATCTCTATGTTCCTATAACGATATCAGGTTTGTAAATGCAGTTATTCCAGCAGTTTCGAGAAATTGAAGGTACTTAAAATTTCTTGCCGGTAGGAGGAAAACTATGTATGGCCGGAGAGAGCATCAGCTCTCGGCTTTTAGTTCAGAGCTGAATTCGGAATACTGAGAGATTTCTCGTCGAGCATCTCACTTTAGATGTGCTTTGCACTGCTTTGTGTTTAACTCTCTTAGTTGTCTGAAGTGGTAACTACTGATTGTGCTCTGTCATACTGAGATGAGGTGTAGATGATATTAGGTATAAGTGAAGGGGCCATCTAATATTTATCACGAGTAAGTAGGTAAAGGACCATTACACTAGCTATCACGATTAACAACGTCTTTCTGGGTCCACAGTGTCGTTTTGGTGCCGTTTTGGTCCACAGTGTCGTTTTGGTCGTTTGGACTCACGGTATTGTTGAAGCATATATGGTACCTCACTTACATTTAATGGTTACGTAGCTGTTGCATGATTTAAATTGCACCTTAAGAAACGCTATCACATTGAACATATATGGTTTTCTAGTTGCATACACATCATTGGATATTTTCTGGTTTTTAACTGGACATTTTCTGTTTTTTTTCCTAGAACATATAGATAACAGTTCACAAAATTTGTTCATATGTGATATACATTTATTGGTTACGCTATGATTACATCTATATTTTATTCATAAGCGCTGTACGAGAATTTTTGTGAAATGTTGCAGAACTGTAAAAGTGTTTCTTTAATGAAAACAAACTTTATTAAGCTATAATCGGTTCTATGTGTATTGAATACACTACGAATACATACCCAGGTAACAATATTGAATGGTCATTGAGGGAGAAAACGTCATACTGGAATTATTCCAATTTATTTATAAGGTATTTCTCCCATCTTCTTCGCATGCCTTCGTGGTGCAGTTGTCTGCATGCTCGACGCGTAATCGAGAGGTCCGCAGTTCGATTCCCGGCGAAGGCGTTGCTCATTTTTTATGTCTCCTGCTTCGAAATAACCTAATGTCTCTACATATTTATTAAACGAATCTAATTGAAATTCAGAATAACTTCATATGTCAGAAATTTTAAATATCTCGGTCAATTTTTGTCGTGCTGGAGTCCAATTTTCGAGTTTTATTTTTTAATATGGTAAAATAATGAGAACAAACGTTTTCCTGAATAATACGTACAGGGGGTAGTAAAATGTATAATTTGATACGATATTTTATGCAAATTAATTTTTTTAAATTTATAAATACAAGAACACGAATCTCTGTGTCATTTAAACATTTTTGTTTATCCCCTGTACTTGTATTCAGGAACGTAAGTACATATTTAGCTACAGCCAATGGTTCTGAATGCAAAGTCCCGGAGAGGACTCTTGTGGATATAGTATAAATAAGATGCATAGTCATATTGCAAATTTATACTATATATTTCGAAAATGAAGAAAAATATAAAGTTTTTATATTTGAGAATAAAACATCAATTTTACAGTAATGTTAAATAAGAATATGGGCTCTCAGCAACATAAATATTAACTTTACTTCACAGCTAAAGTATAATTCTCGTTTCTAAGGCAAATATAATATCAGACAGAAAAACTGTTTTATTCATTTCTGATATGATTCAAATCATATGAACTTGGAAAAGTAAATACAAATGTGCTTTTTCAATATATTACTTTTTCTCTAGTTTTTTGGCAATGCTATCGAATCACTTTCCTTTCAGACTGGAATCAAGTTTGGAATGAATAAAGAACAATACTATTCGTTACTTCATCCCTTTCTTTTCCGATTAGGCTATCGGAATAAATTTGCTTAATAGTACTGGCTTTTGGGATTATTGCTGCCATAGTACTGTGGGTTAATTACAGTCTTTTGGATAGATATTTCGCCTTTTACGGCTGAATATGTGAACAAAAAGATCATGAGTGTTGATACCATGGTCATTTTCCTGGTAGCAAACTGTAAATTATTTTAAGAACGGAAACGGCAACAATGTGTGTTTTAGTAAAAAGATTTAACCTCTAAATTAACTAGACATATTACTTGTAAAGATAATTTGTAAAAAAAACAATTGCATTGTATTTTTTAACTTGCTACATTGTCATTTAGGAATTCTTTATTAAATATGATTACTTCGTGTAATTTACCAAATCTTACATATTTAAAAGAAATGTGGGTATCGTATCCCATTTCTGAAATTCTGTTTGGAAAAATCAATAAGGATTGACTGAAATAATTTTTAGTAACAAACTTCACAAGTTACTTACATTTTTTTTTCTAAATTGATTTTTTGTTTTAATTTAATCCTATGGTTTTAGTTAAACATTTTTTAGTATTTAAAACTCTTTTATTCTCTGCAATTTTGTGGTTAAATATTTAACATTTTTATATTATACGTGGCAATAAAAATTGCGAATATTTTATTCTATTTTGTCTACTTAGCCCAGTACATTCTTACAACTTATATATTTGCACTTCATAATTTATTAACAAACAAGTGCTGCATCAGGCTTTCATTTTGTCTTACAGCTATATGCGTATAGCACTGGAAAAATACCAATAAGGATTACACAAAGAACTGGACAACATTTCAAATGGAATTGGATTCTTTTATATAAAATTTTCTCTAATTTAATCATTAGAAACACAACAGTAAAATGCAATTCAACTTCGGAAATGATTTAATCAATTGCATATTTTGTATTATTTTTATGCAGTGGAGATATTCGATTACTAAGATATCAAAACACGGGAAGCAAATACGAAATCTTACGTGGGTCGCACAAAATTGTTCTCTACTAATTATTTAATTTTTCATTTAAATTCAAGAAAGAGCATTTTTCTTTAAACTCTACGTCATGAACAACATTCCTTTTTAAAGACAAAATTTTTTCATAAAAATATAAAAAAAATTTCTTTCACAATAAACCGAATTTTCTACATTCATTAAGGTTCAGCGATTTGCTGCTCATGTCGCTAAGTCAATCCTGATTATTTAATAAAAAATATTTTTTTTCTAAAAAGAGACTTTAATTAGCAAATGAAAAAAGGTAAATTACATTTATTGATATAGACAACATGCCGATATTAATATGGAAATATGAAAAGTCTTCCTTCTGTTTTATAATACAACGTTATGAAATTGCGATTTAAAATGAAGAACAAATGATGGATCTTTAATAATATAAAATGGGAAGTTATATTTAGTGGAATTTTAAACATGGGTAAAGGCACGTTTTTCACTGAAGTTGTAGAATCATTAGGTTATTTTGAAGCCGGAGACATGAAAAATGATCAAAGCCGTCGCCGGAACTCGAACCTGGACTTCTCGAATACGCGTCGAGTGTGCTACCGTTACACAAAAAAGGCATGCTAAATGAATGGGGGAAAAAAACCTCTACTCCCTCTTTTGAAGGGCAATTGGGGATTTGGGAAACTAGAAATCCTGGCGGTGACAAATTATCTGCCCCACCTTTTAGTTTGCGCGCCACTGTAGAGACATTAAGTTAATTTGAAAAAGACCATGAAAAAATATACAATGCCCTCCCCGGTCTCGATCTAGAATTCTCGAACATGCTCTGACTGTGCTTCCGTTGTTCCACAAAGGCATGCTGGAAGGAGGGAGAAAACAACCTTAGAAAGTAATTCACAGAAAGCTTAAAGCAGTTTGAGTTCTTAATGACATAGGTTTGTAAATGTGTTGTTCTTCATGCTACTGATGATAACATTTTAGATTTTGCGACTGCTAGCAATTTATGACGAACTATAAAAAATTGCACTTCAAAGTACTGCTTACACGTGCATATATAAAAAATCTACATCTGTGCTTTTATAATATTTATAGGCTACGCGTTTGTGTCTGAGAACTAAACTGTAAACGCATTTCTGTGATAATTTTTCAGCTTTTTTTTTTAATTTCAACACTTTAAATAATGCTGATTTATAACACACTGATATCAAGGCAAAAAATAATGTAATAAATGTTTTTAAAATTATTTTACCGATAGAAAACAGCAGCTGTTTCTCCATATAAAATAACATTGACGTAATTTTAGTATCAGAAAATTAATGTTGATGTTAGATTTAGCAAAAAACAACTCCAGCAAAATATATTAATCGAAACTGCCTAAGGCGATTTAGAAATGCGTTAAGCAACATCGATTTTCTGCTTAACGACAACATTAAATCTCTCTCAGTTGAGATTTCTGGGGATATGATATTACTTTTATTCACTTGAGATCAATATTAGCGACTTTACCAACTAAGCATATTCCCAAAACTATTCAGAATAAATATTTATTTTGAAAAGACTAGTCTTTATAAACAGCTGTTTGGTTCTCGTACACTTAATGCTTTAAATATATTATTTTACAGCTTTTAAAGCTATGTTAAATATTTTTCTTTAATGCGCTAATTCTGTGCTTTTAAATAAAACATTAAAATTATACCTAATGTCATGGCACATTTATGCTTTAAAATAATCAATTACTAGGTGATTAAATTACTGGGTGATTATGGAAGATGGAGGTTTTGAATTAAAACATTTATATAACTAAACGATTGTAAATATGTTTTACGTTGATGGAATTAAGTTAAACATATGAAATGATGGGAATAATGTTCAAATTAACAATTTATTTTCCCAGAATTTAAATGCAAAATAAATTAAGTACTTTCGGCTTTAAAAAATAGAACAGTAATCACCTAATAAAGTAGAGCAAGTAAAGGTAAAAACTGCTCGGACGTAAGTATATGTTAATATTTTATGGAGCTGTAGCACAAAAGCTATAATTAAGATACGTTTTGTTAACTTTAATTAAATAATTACAATGAGTACAAAAACAAGAAAAGAAAAAAGGAAGGGAATCTGAAAGATTTCAGGTTTCATATTACGCCTGAAAAGCGTTTTCTTTATTTACACATACATACACATTTCGAGAGCAGTGGGGCGAACAGCCTTTTGGGCTAAAAATATTTAAAAACAACATAATTTTAAAATTTCCTATAGGCAGTCTTACTGTTATGTAGTGATTTTTGGTTAGTTTAGAATTATGGATTAATGTGTAGTTAATTGCAGTTATTTGTTAATTAATTATTGAGTGAGTAAATTATATGCATTAATTTATGCTTATTCTAAATTTTTCTTCACGAATTGTATTGCTTATGTTATTGAATCAATTATTTTTATACGAGTTAAACAGAGTTCTCGTTCTTACGTTACGCGTTCGACAGTATTAGCCTTCGGGAGAAGGAGACAATGGGAAATCGGTTGTTTCTGCGTAATATTTGAAATTTAAAAATACTTCCTTTTTATTCACATGGTTGAAATTTATACCTCTTAAAGAGAAAAAATTTACCCTTCTTATGAACCTACTTTCATGACTGTACGTCGCCCCGTTGGAGAATTATGCCCATTTAATTGCTAAAATTGTTGAATTTCGTGTCTAGAAATTTATTCTGCTATAAGCGCCGTTTTGAGCACTTTCTCCTCAAGGTCATGTACTGCGTCCGGTTGCGTGGCAGGGGAGTGGTAGGTTTGTCGCATTCTTTCCCTCACCCCTCCTTGTTGGCGAAGGGGGTGGCGAGGGTGGAATTTTTTTTTGGTGTGAAGAAGGAAAAACTAAGTTTTCGCAGCACTGTTTTGTGTTTGGCGAGATTTGCATACTAATTCACCAAATTTGGTGATTTTCGAAAATTCTGGATTCTGGACGATTAAAATCGTCGTGCAAGGCCATGCTCAGCCCTTTTTTGCCTTGGATTCGCAGCTGTAAGAAGACCCTGCATTTTTCTTCATCTGGAAGAGCCGATGTTGACACGGGGTGTCCGGTAGTGGACATGTTTACGTCTTGCTGGCTACCATTTTTGGGGAGAGATGTGAAATAAGATAAAGATGTACATCTAAAACGATGAATTGAACGCCTACTCTTCCGCACTTTACCATCCCCGTGTAGGAGTCTAGAATGTTGTTTTTTTCTCATCGAACCAATGCGTTAACACCATAGTGGATGCAACTTGAATCCAGCTATCCGGCTTCTTCCTGATCGGTCACTGAGATCCGAGTACTACCATCAACTCGCCAGGATGGGTCTAGTTACGAGAATTACAAGTTTCCACCTTCTTCACATCGGTCTATAGGTCCAGTTTTCTCGCTTCGAAACATCTATGCTTTTTCTTCATCTTCCTACTGAGATGGGCCTTCAGGAATGCTAACATCATCTCTGTGTGGATTAGAATCTCGCCCAGCTTCGGGCTTCAACTTCAAACGGCTGCTCGTCTGGAGATTGTTCCGTCTAAGTTCAAGATTGTCACTAGCAATGCTTAAATAAGTTTCAAAATTCTTCCCTTCAAGTGAGTTCAACCTTTCGATTGTTAATTTCACCTGAAATTTAGTACAGCTTTCAACCTAAATTCCGTGAACATGTCTCCTAAATAATAAGGCTAATTAAAATATTGAATTGATTCGTGTAATTGAAGAAAAATTTTCCAGTTATGAGTTATTAAAGTAAGGAGTAATTATATGTATATTTAATTTCCAATTAAATTCTATTTAACTTTTAGTCAAAAGTTTTTCTGCTGGATCTTAAATCCAGGCTGTTTATTTAAGCAACTGCTGCACTATTAATCTATTTAGGACTTTTAACTTTAACTTGGAATGTAATTAAAATTTATATATAATGAATTAAGACAGGATATTAAATTTGTTAACTTATCTAAATTTTACCTTTTTACTTTAAGTTGTTACTATTTTTGGTTGAGAATTAACTTTAACTTTTGCTAATTAAGGAACGATTAAAAATTTAAATTCTACTTTACCTTTAATTGAGTAATTGAATGTAGGAATAAATGTAATCATTTTTCTCCAACGGGTCTACTTGAATATGTAATATTTTCTAACTGCCTAAGGGATTGCTAAATTTATGTATGTAATTTTTACCTGAGTAAATTAAGAAATTTCTTGAACTAAGTAATCTCTATCAATATTGGTAAAGACACCATGCTCGGTGATTCATTAAATTCCTGTGTATTTTTATGCTGGCCAGCAGAGTTTGATAACTGCATATGAAAATTTAATATTAATTTTTACGGTGTAAATTTTTGATTAATTCATCTCGGTGCATATTTGAAATTAACAATATATATATTATAATTCTAAATGCATTATTTTAAATAGTTGTCACTTGAACACACCATAGATCTAGAAATTTAAGTTGAAAGATTGAGTGTCTTCCTTTAATGCTGCAATAAATATCCTTGGTTATATATATATATATTTGATTCAGAGTTTTCCTTATGATGACTTGTGTGAATGTTTTTAACACCAGTACTCCTGCTTGGTCTTAGGGGTTGTTCGGGTTAGTAATACACAACGCAATGAATTATGGTTTTGATATTATTGTAGACAAATTATTGTAACAGTTAGTATTTAACATTTGGTACCACAACATCTGGTGCCGCGATATTAGCACGTAACATTACGCCCTGGAGATAAAAATATTTTATTCCGTGCAGAATGTTGCCACTACTCAGTTTGAATTCGTTGAGTTTCTCAGTCAAAAATTCGTTAAAGTTTAAAAAAACATGAAATAGATAATAAAACAAATTCGACATTCAAGATTCGGACTTCCAGGTGCCCATATTCGGGTGGACAACTCCGGTTTATTGGTTCTAGGTTGTTAAGTAAGAATACAGCGACACCTATTGTATGCAAGGAGAAACTCTCACTTGGCCATCTGGTTTCGGCTAAGCAACATGCCAGAGCATGTATTAGTACTGAATGTAGTTAGTTATAGTAAATAAAATAGTTACTTATATGTTCATACAGTCCATTTATTAGTTTAGAGTCAGAGTACATGGTCCGTCGAGCGGGAGCAGCGAACAAAATGCTGGCATTAGATAGAAATAAAACTTCGTTAAAAGCGAAATTAACTAAATTAAAAAAAGTAGGGGAGGAATACGATAGTAGTTCGAATAAAAACAAAATTCAAATTAATTATAGATCTCTTCAAAGTATTCAAATGGATATTATAAACTTGAGAAACAGATATTTCGAAAGCGTTGATGAAAAAGATGTCACAGCCATCGATGAAGAAATCGCCGAAATGGAAGAACGAACGGAAGTACGAGAGGTAAGAATTATGGAAATTCTATCGTCTATTCCAGATTCTGAACATGAAAATGAGTGTAGTAAAATTCATTCTAAAGTACAAATACGTTTGCCCGAATTACCAGTTCCTACATTTTCTGGTAAATATACCGAAAGGAATACCTTTAAGCTTCAATTCGAAAGCGTTATAGAGAAAACCTCTACCAATCTTCGCGTTCTATTTAATGCATCAGCGGCTACTAGTAATAGAAAATCACTTAATTCAGTATTAATGAAATGGCGAATACCTCAAAAAGATTTATTTTCTGTTATTATTAGATTTCGAAAGTGCAGCTATGCACTAGGAGCTGATGTTCAGAAGATGTACAGACACATACTTATTGAACCATCTCAAAGGAACTTGCAGTTGATCTTGTGGAAAGAATCAGTTGGTACTGTACAGACTTATCGTCTAAGGACTGTAACAGCAAGTGCACCATTCCTTGCAACAAGGGTCCTGAAGCTGTTATCAATGGATGGAGCGAATGAATTTCCTTATGCCTCAAGAGCCCTACTGAAGGACTGTTACGTGGACAACATTATTACTGGAGCTAATATATGCTGAAAGAAGCCAAGGAGTTATAAACACAGTTAACCAGTCATCAAGAACGTGTTGGAATGCAGTTACACTAAACGTGTTCAAACGATAGAGAACTATTGAAGAATAAAGGAAGTGCAACTCAAGATTATTCCTCTCAAGTTGATGATAAGTCTCAAGTTACAAAGGCCTTGAGAATGTCATGGATTACGTCTACAGACTGTTTTTCTTACAATTTAAAGATACTTGACATTGAAGAAACCGTAACAAAAAGACATGTCTTATCAGCGATAGCTCGCTTCTTTGATCCATCAGGTTTAATTGGACCGACAAAGGCTAAAATATTTCTACAAAAACTTCGGCTTCTAAAAATAAATTGGAATACACCTTTTCCTAAAAATTGCTTTGGAGAATGGAAGACATTTTTACATAATCTGAAAACAGTCAACGATTATCGCATACCTAGATTTGTTCTAACCAATGGATTACAGCAAATAGAAATTATAGAATTCCGCGATGCTAGTCAGAAAGCCTATGGTGCTGCAATTTATGTGAAATGTATGTCATCTTCGAATGAATGTTCATCAAGACATCTGTGCAGCAAGTCTCGCGTGTCACCTTTGAAGTCAATCACCATTCCTCGCTTGGAACTTTGTGGTGCAGTTCTGTTGATAAAACTAATGAAAAGAATGTTAGAGGCTATTCAACTCCCCATGGCCAAGATGTATTATTTCACTGGTTCGTCAATAGTGGTATCAAGGATTAAGAAGGTGCCTCATAATCTAAAGACATTTGTTGCTAATAGCGTGTCTGTTATTCGCAGCATGACTGCTATCCATGAGTGGCGCTATGTTAGCACTCACAATAATCCAGCTGATTTGATATCACGTGGAGCTGAACCTAAGGATCTTCTTTATAATGATTTATGGTGGTATTGACCAACATTCTTGACTGAGGAAAAGTTCTTGACTAAGCCTTGTAAAGTAATTTCCTCTGATATGGTGGAATACGTGAAAGAACTTGAGGATAATGACTCAGTTAATCTAAATGTGAACTCTAAATGCCCTTGTTTTAGATCATATTCTTAACATTAGTAATAACTATATTCGTATTATTCGTGTGTTAAGTTTTGTTTACAGATTTATAGCTAACTGTAAATGAAAAAATAGGTTCTCTAACTGTTAAACAACTGGATGCCGCTGAGAAATCATGATCAGGTATGTACACTTACAATATTTTAACAAGGATATTCTATCCTTAAAAAATAAGAATTGTGTTTCTTCCGAAAGTAAGTTAAAATTTTTATGTCCATTTCTGGATAATGATTCACTCCTGAGAGTAGGATGTAGACTTGCCAAAAGTAACCTTAATTACAATCAAAAGTTTCTATATGTAATGCCAAAAGATCATGTATTTACTGAATTAATTTTTCAGTATTATCAAGTTAAATATTTACATCTTGGTGCGCAAGCACTATTGCATCAGGTTCACAGTAAATTTTGGGTTATTAATGGTCGAGATATAGCTCGAAAAGTTGTACATGAATGGGTAACATGTTTTAAGGTTAAACCAATTGTATGTGAACAACGTATGGGAAACTTACCTAGAGAGTTAACCCAGAGTTTGTATTTAATACTTGTGGACTTGGTTTTTCTGGTCCATTCCTCATCAAATATAAAAATCAGAGAAAAGGTAATTATACAAAAATGTACGTTGCTATATTCATATGTTTAGTTACTAAAGCAACACATTTAGAGGTAGTAACTGATTTAACTACAGAGTCATTACTTGCTACTATTAAAAGATTTACTGCTAGATGTGGAAAGTGTAATACCATAATGTCAAATAACGGTACTAATATGGTTGATGCAAAATCAGAACTGGAAAAATTGCGTAGTTTAGTCCTTAAATCTAATTCTGATATAGCAGGTTTCTTAACATCTGAAGGTATTGCAAACTGATTCCAATTAGAGCAACAAATTTTGGTGGTTTATGGGAAGCAGGTATTAAGTCATTTAAATATCATCTTCAGCGTACAATCGGAAGTTATAAATTGACTTTAGAAGAATTTTGGACGCTTTTCATACAAGTTGAAGGTATTCTCAATTCTTGTCCAATTTTACCTTTGTCAGCAAATGAGAATGACTTTGCAGCCTTAACACCGCGTCATTGTTTAATTGGACGTTCCATTACTTCATTCCATTACTATCCTGAACGTTCCATTACTATCCTGAACCGGATTTGTCTCATCTTACAGATAATAGACTTTCTAAATGACAAGTTATTACTAAGTTCATTCTAGTTATTTGGAAACGTTGGCAAAATGATTATTTAAATCATGTCCAACAACGCACCAAATGGTTTATTAATAAAGATAATTTAAAAGCAGGTATGTTAGTTGTGTTAAAGGAAGATAATCTTCCCCCATTTAACTGGTCTTTGGCTAGAATTGTAGAAGTTTTACCCGGTAAAGATAATAAAACCAGAGTTGTTAAAGGAAAACATCAAATGGATATATAGTCGATGTATTAGTAAAATTTGTTTATTACTTATCCAGGATAACAGTGCTCAGCTTTACATTATTGTGTTCTTAGTGAAATTGTGCTTTACCTTAAAATGGAACTGTTTTAAAAAGTAAGTTAAATGATTGTAGCAGAGTGAATCTTTACGTTCTTATAATGTTTATATTATTTTATATTCATAATAAAAAATTTCCTATTAACTTTCATATTTGTAATGCAGAATAAGTTGTTCTTGAATTGTTAAATTGTATGTTTGTTAGAAATTTACATACTAAAATCTGGAATTTCAACGGGCATGTCAAGTAAGGATACAGCGCCACCTCTTGTATGTAGAGAGAAAACTCTCACTTGTTCACCTAGTTTCGGCTAAGCAACATGCCAGAGCATGTATTAGTACTGAATGTAGTTAGTTACTGTAAATAAAATAGTTAGTTCTATGTTTATACAATCCACTTATTAGTTTAGAATCATGGTACATAGGTATTGCTGTTTTTTCACAATAACAGAAACATACATAAATTCATGCAAATTCTTCATTATTTATTTTCTTTAAATGTAATACAAGGCGATAATATTTGGTGGCAACAATTTGAAAAGTGATACAGCCATTCATAGTTGTACAGGTATTACTTTTTTTGAAGCAAGAGACATGAAAAGTGAGTAATGCCCTCGCCGGGACTCGAACCTAGACCTCTCGAATACGCACCGAGTGTGCAACCGTTATACAACGAAGGACTGCTGGAAGCAAGGAGAAAATATATTATACTCCCTCTTTTAAACAGCGACTGGGGATTAGGCGACCAAGTCATCAAGTCCTTGTAGTGACGAATTATTGGCCATCTTCTTTTAGTTCGGGCGCTATTTTTCAGCCATTAATAACCTCTAGGATATGGACCCAGTGTGCTACCGTTTCATCACGAAAGCATGTTGGTAGGAGGGAGAAAATACCTTATATGGTGATTCGACCCAAAATGCCGTTATGAGACTAATAGGCCTTCTAGGCTAACACCCCTTTGGGTTAAAATTCAGAAGGTGACTTTGAATAAATAATTTTAAAGTATTAGCTAGGTTTCAAATACCGCCAGTTTCGTATACATAAAAATTCAAAAAAGATATTGATAAAATGAACCAAACACTGCGTATTAATAAAAATGAAGGCAGGTATGTATTTCTTTTTCGAAGATTTTCATTATTGTAAAGCATTCAGAATATAAAGATCAGAAAGTAGTTAAGTGTTTTATTGCATTTGAATTGTTTTTATGCGTTTTAACGCGTGCAAACTTGGAACACATTTGTTTAAGGTTATATAAAGTGATTCGTGTCGTATACTTGAAGTATGAAATCTGATTAAATGGATATGCCAATTTTGGCCTTTGCATTGGTTCGAATGCAAAGAAATTTCTATTTCTACGAATATATGGATATTTTAAGATGTATAACTTTATTCGTAATTTGCAGTTTTAATTATCATCTATAAGACATTATATATTATAATAGTAATTATTACACGTATGTCGTTGTAGATTCTTGCAAATATAAATTACTATAATGCCAAACTATTTTTATGCTTAGAAGTGCTAATTATCAGTATGATAAGTAGTTTTGAACAGATATAATGAATGATTTAAATTTCATAAGGTATTGTTTATAAACGGATATCAATGCAACACTGAAAGTCAAAAGGAAACAAATCTTTTAAAAGTCAGTTCTGAGAGTATAACAGAAAAAAATCCTATAACAAAATACCTAAATCTTCGCGATCTAACAAACGTTTTAAGGGGAATTGTCCGAATCAAATGCCGAAAGAGTTAAAGTAAGCAGTTAGTGAAAATTGTAGCATAAAAGTTTGGAGTGAATATTATCATTATTATGGAGTGAATTTTGTCATGTCAAATACGAGTATATAAGACATCGATCAACGTAAACTTTAGCCATCTAAACTCATTTATATTTAGGTCCCAGTACTCCGTCGTCTATAAAGATTCACTCACGTTCTGTAGTCTAATTATCTGAAATGTCATCCTTTAGAGGACTGTATTATTGTAGTGCAGCTTTCTCCACGACTGTCGTTGTCGTTTTCTTAATGAACTGCTTCCCCGCGACTTTTCGTGCTGGCATTTCGCCAAAGTTGCTGAAATTGCGTTTCTTCGTAGAATTTCAATTTCTGATGCAAATTCCATGTAAATAGCAGAATAGTTTTTTTGGCATAAACGAGAGTTTGGGAACTACACAGACTGAGAGAAAGAATTCTTTGCAATCTAAAGTTTTCTGGATATTTTATGAGTGAAGGGGAATAAACTCTTCACATTCTCGTAAGAATTTACACGAGGGAAATTAGAAGGTTTTGTTCAGACATTCAGCCAACATCTTAATGTACCAGTTATTTTCTTTATCACTATGATTTTGCAGACGAACATTTCACTTCAAATATATACGTATATATTTTCAGAACAAAATCCATGGAATTAATGAAACAACTCTTCTTATTAGAGCCGAACGCTTTTTATTTTCATGTCTTGCATACTGGTTGGGATATATTTTATAATAGAGAATTATTTTTAAATTCAAGTTGAATTTTTATAGAAATTATTTTTGTAGAATCAGGTCTCTGATTTTTAGAATCATGTCATCATTTAATATAGCTTGGTCGAAGAATAGAAAAGTAATTAAATGTTTTCCATTAAATAATCATTATTTGTTATTTAACGTTAAAATGGAATTGTTAATAATAATTAAATTGACTCTTTTTACTTTTTGAAAGAGAATTATATAATTCACATGATCAATGAGTAATGTACATACTTAATGATTCGTTCTTCCGACTGCTGAAATTTCACTTCTGAAATATAAACACGTATGTCTGGTTATTCTGGAAACTGATTTGAAAATCTACTCCAAAATAGGGTTGTTTTTGTGTCTAATTTTATAGTCCATATTTCCTTTAACATTAAATAAAGTAAAAAATATAAACGTTCTCGCAGATTAGCATCTGAAAAAAAACAGTCATTTTTTTCAGATGAGCAAATTTTACTAAAACATTTTTTTTAAATCTGTATTTATGCGTTTACAGAAAAATGTGCTATCGGCTAAATAATCATGAACATTGTATAATCACTCTATAAGCACTCTATAATGATCACTCATGAACTCTGCCTAATGAATACTGAAAACTATTTGTCATCATGAACTCTAAAATACAATATTATTCTGTTCTACATTTTTTTATACTTGTATTTTATTAACTTTGTTATAGGATACATTATGTATTATCCTATGTTTTAAAATTTTATTCTAAATTCAAGAAAATTTATTATATTATATATTATGTTTTATTCTATGCTTTGTAAGGTTTTAGTTAAACTAACCAAGTTTATTTTAATTTAAATCTTTTCTATCTCCTCTCTGCTTCAACTTCCTGTCAGAAGAAGCGCGCGTTTTTAGCTTATGCTAATTTTGAAGTACAGCCAAGTACTATTTAAGCCGGAGGTAGAAACCTCTCGGTGTGTGAGAGCTCAGACTCAGATCACGGTCACGCTGCTCAACGTTCGCCTGACCAGCTAGCAGTTTAAATTTATAAGCCATAGTGCTTACTACGTGATTGCATTGTAAAACAAATTAAAGTGCGGTAGTATTTAGTATACCTTGCTACGCACCCTTTTCGGTAGAGGCCAATCTCCGCGAATTGCTCTGCGAAGCAAAGTTTGATTTAATTTCTATTTTAGGTTTAGTATTTAAATTTATTTGATTGTTAAGTTCGACCAAAGTGTGGTCTTTTACTTTCTGTATCTCTCCCGAATTGGGAGGTTTGTATTTAATAGTGATTGAATAAAAGAGGATTTCAAATCCCTTCACGTGCAGTTATTATCCAGCCCAGCAGATACATCAGAACATAGCGTACCTTCCGCTCCCTGTTCCAGTTCAGGACAGACTATTGGAGGTTAAGAACACTTTACAGAAATTACCATGTTTCCAAAAAGGATACACAGAACACAAAGTCCTGTCAACTTTATGTACTATTTTATATTAAGCATTATTTTAAATTTATCATATGATATATTCTATGTTTTAGCATTTTATTCCAAATTTGGAAGATTCAGAATTTTATTATATGACACATTATGCATTATTCTGTACTTCATGTATTATTCTATATTTTATTTTCTGTTTTTTTCTTTTCTATATTAAGTATTATTCTAAATTTGTCATATATATTCTATGTTAGCTTAATGTAAAACTTGTTTTATTAGATTTCCCTCCTTCCCCAAAGGTACAAAGTGTTCGAGATCTAATCTCATCCGGTGGGCTAATAATTAATTCATTCATTACACAAAAACCCTTCTAATGACCCTTTTTTAGTGTTCTTCTTTTTCTTTTTCTTTTAATAACCTTTCTCCCTTTTTAGTTCTCTCTTAATAGTAAAATTCTAAACCTCCCTCTAAAGGGAAAAAAAACTATCATCAGCTTCATTCTTATTCTTATAGTCGGTTAGTGATTGGGAGCTATACCTGTTCGATCTCTAATGAAGTTTCTGGTGCTCCCAGCACTTTTACCTATACCTGTCGGCTAAATATATTGTCAGCTAAATGTCTTATCAGCTAGATATCCTATCTGCTAAATGCCCATACCGATTAATTTGGCCAAATGACTGTGTCGGTTAAGTGTCTTGTCGGCTAAAGGTTACTGTTGGCTGAGTGTCCTGTCGGCTAACTGTCCGTGTCAGCTAAATGTTCTGTCGGCTAACTGTCCGTGTCGGCTAAATGTACGTGTCGGCTAAATGTCCTGTCGACTAACTGCTGACGGCTATTCTCTCTTCAACTAAGTGGTTGGCGACCTGTCTGCGACCGGTTTCATTTGCTGCACATAAAATAACATTAGAGTTTGATTTTCCTCCACTAGTCTTATTCTTAATCCTTAAAAATCCTCCATGAAGGCATTCCTTCACTTATTCAGATCGACCTAGAATATTTAATGTATTTTATTAAAATATTTTTCTATATGGCTGTAAATTGAATGTTCATGAAACTTAAATAATACTTAAACTTTTAAAAGTCAAATATCGAAAAATCAATAGTAGAAAATAAATATAAAATTTATGCATTTAAAAAACATACAAGATTGCAGTGAGCTGTACCTGACGAGGGCTCTGTTTGTAAGGTTTTAGTTAAACCAACCAAGTTTATTTTAATTTAAATCTTTTCTATCTCCTCTCTGCTTCAACTTCCTGTCAGAAGAAGCGCGCGTTTTTAGCTTATGCTAATTTTTGAAGTTCAGCCATGCACTATTTAAGCCAGAGGTAGAAACCTCTCGGTGTGTGAGAGCTTTGCCTCAGATCACGGTCACGCTGCTCAACGTTCGCCTGACCAGCTAGCAGTTTAAATTTATAAGCCATAGTGCTTACTACGTGATTGCATTGTAAAATAAATTAAAGTGCGGTAGTATTTAGTATACCTTGCTACGCACCCTTTTAGATAGAGGCCAACTTCCGCGAATTGCTCTGCGAAGCAAAGTTTAATTTAAGTTCTATTTTAATTTATTTAAATTTATTTGATTGTTAAGTTCGACCAAAGTGTGGTCTGTTACGTTCTGTATCTCTCCCGAATTGGGAGGTTTGTATTTAATAGTGATTGAATAAAAGAGGATTTCAAATCCCTTCACGTGCAGTTATTCTCCAGCCCAGCAGTTACATCAGAACATAGCGTACCTTCCGCTCCCTGTTCCAGTTCAGGACTTAGAACGTAAGGATAAGAACCCTTTACAGAATTTACCATGTTCTCAAAGAATACACACAGAATGCTAAGTCCTGATAGTGGCGCCCGCACAAAAAGAAGAGGATGGCCTCAACAACAAGAAGACGAACCTGAGACACCTGCTGTACCTGTCCAGAATCCTGAGATAGCACCTCCTGGCATAGAAGGATTCGGCTACATCGTACAAACCATGCGAGCAGCCATGAAGCCAGCGGCAAGTTTTGACGGCAAGACAGCCGTAATCAATTTCCTGGAAAAGCTAGACTCCCACTTCATGCTATATCCAGTCCACGAATTTCAGAAAGTCGCTCTTGCTACCAGCGCTTTGAAGGGCCAAGCGCTAAGTTGGTTCAAGTGCATCGGAAAGAATCTCTTGGGGGAACCAGGAAGCCCCACATACACGTATGAAAATTTCAAGAATTCTCTAGTGAAAGCATTTCCCGTGGTGCGAGATCGAGCCAGATTGGAAGCTGAACTGTTTAGCCGATACCAAGAAAGAATAGAAGATTTGTCTAATTTTATTTTGAGGAAAATTCAAGTTTTCAAGCTTTTGTATGGAAGTCGCCCGGATCCTGAAATTATTCAAGTTATACTTCCTAGGCTACTGCCCCAAGTTCAAGATTTCATCGAACTAAGAAATCCAACAACATTAGACAGATTATTTGAGCTCGCGGTACAATTTGAAAGCCGAAGAACAGCCGACAACGAACGACGACGCCAATTTGAGCGAAGAAGTCAGTGGAGTTCGCCAAGACCGCAGCAAAAGCAAAATCAAAGTTACGGGAATAAGGCGAAGCAATGGCCGAAGAAAGATGTGTCTCCTAAAGCGAGCGGCGAACGAAGGGAATTTAATAGAAGAACAAGCAAAGATTCCGAGGGCAACCAGAAGAAAAAGAATTTAAACTAAGAGGGATTTCTTCGAGGAAGGTGAAGAAGTCCGAAGCAGCGCAAAACCCTTCCAAAATCAATTTAAACACCGTGGTCGTTAAGAATTTGAGTTTGCCGAAGATTGAAGTTCTAATCAACAACATACCGGCGACAGCCCTCTTGGATACAGGAGCCCAAAGCAGCTTCGTATCGGAAAGATTCTTTAAGAAGCACTTTCGACGTTACAGAATTTTTAGTGCAAGAGACACGGATGTCATAGCGGCCCAAGGAGAAAAATGTAGCTGTTTAGGAAAAGTACCATTGTTCGTGCGTATCAACAACGAACAGGTAAGAATCCTGTTTTATATTGTGCGTAACCTGCAGACTTGTATTATTCTAGGTGTGGACTTTTTTAGTTTGGCAGAAGCAAAAATTGATTTCAAGGGGGGAGAACTAACATTAAATATGAAGCCAATTGAAGCGAAGAATGATAAGCCCCCGCAGCTGGACTTGGAACATTTACAAGCAGAGGAAAAAGAGAAAATCCAAGGTCTGGTAAGTCACTTTGCGAATTTATTTAGTGATGTACCAGGCTTTACGCAGGTGGTGAACCACGACATTGACACGGGGGACGCTCAGCCAGTTAGGCAAAAGCCATATAGATATGATAGGACAAAAGAAGAAATAATTGAACATCATATTAAAGAGATGTTAAAGAATAAAATCATCACGCCAATTTCTAGCAGTTATGCTAGCCCCGTTGTCCTGTGTAAGAAAAATAATGATTACCCGATTACGCACCCGAAGCGGTGGCGTTTTGCTATAGATTATCGCAAGTTAAATTCAGTTACAAAATATCCTGTATATCCGTTGCCGATAATTGAAGAAATTATTCGAAATATTTCGTCTACAAAATACATGACTACATTAGATCTCACGAGTGGCTATTTTCAGATTGGGGTAAAACCCGAGGACGTACACAAAACCGCGTTCATAACGAAATCTGGTACGTACGCATTTCTTAGAATGCCGTTCGGATTATCCGGCGCGCCGGCAACGTTCCAAAGATGTATGGACATCGTCTTAAGACCAGTCCTTGGTAAAAGCACTTTCATATATTTAGACGATATTATAATTACGAGTAGTACTCTAGAACAACACTTACAAGATTTAAGAAAAGTATTTTCATTGTTAAACGAAGCTGGTTTAAAGATAAATGCGTCTAAATGTAAATTTGCCGCAAAAGAGTTACGTTATTTAGGATTTAAAATTTCCCAAAAGGGAATCGAAACGGATCAGTCAAAAATAGTAGCCATTAGAAATTATCCTGTTCCTAAAACAGCGAAGAAATTATCGTCGTTTCTCGGGATGTGTTCATATTACCGGGCTTTCATTAAAGACTTTGCAAAAATAGCTGAGCCACTGCTAAAGTTGAAAAGAAAAAAAGCTAGGTTTTCGTGGTCAGCAGAAGCCAACTTGGCGTTTCAAAAATTGAAAGACGCATTGACTCAAGCTCCCGTCTTAAAATTTCCAGAAGGGGATAAAGGATTAGAGATTTCAGCGGACGCTTCAGATTTCGCGATTGGTGCAGTGCTTTCCCAAAATGGTCAGCCCGTGGCTTTTTTCAGCCGAACATTAAATGAAACCCAAAGAAACTATTCCGCAACAGAGAGAGAAACTCTCGCAGTGTTAGCATCAGTACAGAAATTTCGTGTGTTCTTTGGAAGTTCTCCAGTAACTGTATATACCGACCACGCGGCGGTCACTAGACTCTATTCTGGAAAAAATTTATCACCCAGATTAATAAGGTGGGCTCTCAAATTACAGGAATATAACCTAATAATTAAACATACGCCGGGAAAGGAAAATGTTGTGGCAGATGCTTTAAGCAGAATTAACTTAGATGAAAATGGAAGTGTAATTAAGATAGCCATGTTAACATCCAAAGTATTAGATTCTCGTGAAACAGTAATAGCCGAACTCAAAAAAGATCCGGAGTTCAAAAATATATACAATTATTTGGCCGACCCTGAGAATTTCAATCATCCGGATATTGTGCCGATAAGAAATAGGGCCGAAAATTACGAATTAATTGACGGACTGTTATTCTATACGAAAGCTACTAATGAGAATCATGAATATAGACCGGTTATCCCAGCTAGCATGAGGTTGAATGTATTAGAAGAGTTGCATGATTGTGCCATTTCGGCTCATTTAGGTATAAGAAAAACTGTTCAGAGAGTTCGCGAGGCAGTTTTCTTTCCAGAACTGCAAAAGTTTACTAGGGCGTATGTCCAGTCGTGCCCAACATGTCAATTAAATAATTATGTTAATTTCCGCCCGGCCGGGTTCCTAAATAGTATTAAATCAGAATTCCCAAATCAAATAATAGGCATCGATTTACTTGGACCTTACCCTCGAAGTAAAGTTAATAAAAGCCGATATCTTTTAGTTATAGTGGATCATTTTAGCAAATGGTTAGAGTTAATTCCGTTAAAACGCGCGTCTGCAAAAATTGTAGTAGATTCAATTCTAAATAAGTATATTTTAAAATACGGGGCGCCCCTAAAAGTTATTTCAGACAATGGTCCTCAGTTTGTTAGTAAAATGTTTGAGGAAATGTGTGCAAAACTGGGCATACGTCATCTAAAGATGGTCCCGTATCGTCCGCAGTCAAACATAGCGGAACGGGTGAATAGAAATGTAGTGAAAATAATTCGTAGTTATGTGAAAAACTATCACTCTACCTGGGATAGCCATATAAATGAATTTGCATTTGCACTTAGGACCGCCAAACACGATACTACACAAAAAACACCCGCTGAACTCTTCTTAGGAAGAAAGATCTTGACCCCCCTAGATAAACTGTTCTTTGTACAGGAAAGGGCAGAAGAATTTAAAATGAGTGATATACAAAAGTTAATACGGGAAGCGACGGAAAATATAGAAATGGCCCAAAGAAAACAGAAATTGTACTATGACCTAAAAAGAAGAGAGGTCAAGTACAATGTGGGAGATGAAGTGTTGAAGATTAAACACAACTTGTCAAATGCCCCAGAGGAAAAGGTGGGGAAATTTTTTCCGCGTTTTGAAGGCCCGTTCACAATTGAACAAATTACGGGGGCAGTGGTTATATTAAAAAGAAATGATGGTCAAACGCTCAAAGCGAATGTGGACCAAATAAAACCGTTCTATAATCGCAGCAAAATGGCTGTATTTAAAGATTCGTTTCAGGATCCGAGGCAATCGACTAGCCAGGAAGATATACGTCAGCAAAAACAGCAGGAACCAGCTACAACGGCATCGAAATGTCAGAAGAAGAAAGCTCCCCCCCAACAAAGAAATAAGAACCAAAAAGGTGGTTTCAAAAGAAAGTCTCACGATGCAGGTGAACAAATCTACGAACGGAATTACGAGCGCACCAAGAGAAGAAAGCAGAATGGGCAAGGGAAGCCCAATGTATCCAAAAGAACTGTGGAATCATCGGACAGGTGCCTGAGAAGCAAGAAACGTCGATTGCAGCCTGAGAATCAACTTCCCGAATACAGCAGGAACCAGGACAAGCAACGAGCAAGGGCCCAGGAGAGAAGGGCCCAGTCCACCAAACGTCCAGCGGAGCAACCTCCTCTACAAAGGAAATTGCCGAGGATACAACGACGGAATTTCAAAAGAAAAAGAGACGAGCAGGCTCCGAAAGAACAACGAAAAACGAGGAAACTGAACCAGGCCACAACTTACTCAAGTTTTAAAGATTGGGCCAAGAAAAGGATGGACGATCATAATAAGATAAGTACAATTTCGTATTCAAAAGTTTAGTTAATTTTTGAGTATACTGCAAGTTGCAGGGCTGATTTTACCTCAAGCGAGGTTGACTTTTACGCCAAGTGAGCGATAAGTCCTCATATGGAAAGTAAAATGTTTTGTTAAAAGAAATTGTAATTTTCAAAGATTTAAAATCACTTAATGTTTTGTAAATAGATTAATTCTGTAAAAGCAATGAATTGCTGAAAAGAATATGTTAACTAAATGATTTTGTATGACGCTTTGTCTAAAGACTTGTAAAATGTCTAGAATGAAAATTCGGAAAATTGAAAAACACGATTTAGTCTGTAGACTATTAATTCAATGTAATTTGATATTTCAAGAAAGTACCTTGAGAAAGGAATAGGAAGCACTTGCTGTAAGCTTAGAAATTTAACCTATATTTCTGTAAGCTTAGAAATTTAACCTCTATTTGCATTTCAGGATTGCTATGAAATTGTTAATGTGTTATGAAATGTAACAAATAATATTATGCTAGCAATGCACGTTAAGTGCAATATTAATGTGAATGTTGTGTGCAAACTGCGAATTTGTATGCATGAAAAGTTAAAGATTGACTATTTTAGAATGCAAGTGTTAATTAGGCTCTCCACCAAATACACTTAAAGTGTTAGACATAAAGCTAGTGAGAACCTTAGGATTAGCTGGTTATAGGGCGTTTTTTTCAGGTCTCGTATGTCAAGTTCTAACTAATGTTAGTCGATTGTAGGTGGAAGAGTTGAACACCCCCGAACACATAAAAACCCGCAATGGCGGTTTGCTTTACATCCAACACCGGTGAGAGAGCATACGGGGGAAGAATTTAATTGTGCTTGAATGATAATGTGTGTGTGCAAAATTACACAAAAAAAAAAAAATAAGGATTTGTACCACTTAGAATTATTCTGTTATTATGTCATACTAAAGTTGTTTTCCTTCCAGATTTTGCTGGAAGGAGTAAGACTGTTTGAAGAATAAGACTTGAAAAAAAAAATGTTGAAGATTGTTGTTCCAGAAAATTTCGTCTGTATTTTACACAAACATATATTGCCTTGTAAGAGTTGGCCTAAGTTTAGAACAGTGAAATTTTCGACTATTTAGAATTGCTAGTTTTCAACATGGTCCGTTTGGACCAAAGTAGTTTAACTATCGCAATTCTGGCGGGAAGTTTGTAAGGTTTTAGTTAAACTAACCAAGTTTATTTTAATTTAAATCTTTTCTATCTCCTCTCTGCTTCAACTTCCTGTCAGAAGAAGCGCGCGTTTTTAGCTTATGCTAATTTTTGAAGTTCAGCCAAGCACTATTTAAGCCAGAGGTAGAAACCTCTCGGTGTGTGAGAGCTTTGCCTCAGATCACGGTCACGCTGCTCAACGTTCGCCTGACCAGCTAGCAGTTTAAATTTATAAGCCATAGTGCTTACTACGTGATTGCATTGTAAAATAAATTAAAGTGCGGTAGTATTTAGTATACCTTGCTACGCACCCTTTTAGATAGAGGCCAACTTCCGCGAATTGCTCTGCGAAGCAAAGTTTAATTTAAGTTCCATTTTAATTTATTTAAATTTATTTGATTGTTAAGTTCGACCAAAGTGTGGTCTGTTACGTTCTGTATCTCTCCCGAATTGAGAGGTTTGTATTTAATAGTGAGTGAATAAAAGAGGATTTCAAATCCCTTCACGTGCAGTTATTCTCCAGCCCAGCAGTTACATCAGAACATAGCGTACCTTCCGCTCCCTGTTCCAGTTCAGGACTTAGATTTTGAGGATAAGAACCTTGTAAGTAATTCACCATGTTTGCAAAGAGTATGCACAGAACACTAAGTCCTGATATGTTTACATCTTGAATTTCTAGAAAATTATAAAATATTTAAGCGAGTGAAAAAATAAATCAATTATTAAATGTTTGGATGTGGCAAGCAACCATTGTTTTTAAAATAAAATCATACAAAGAAAATGTTTAAAAACAGCATGTCTTTAGAATTTCCGATACAGAGTCTCTCGTGATGAAGATATTTTTTTTTTCGTGTAGTGTTGCCATTGCTCGCTTTGAAATCGTTGAGTTTTTTAATCAAAAATTCGTTAAAGGTCTTACAAAATATGAAATAAATAATAAAACAAATTCGAAGTTCAAAATTTAGTCTTTCAGGTGCCTATGTTCTGGTGGAGGATTACGTAATTCAAAATTTGATGGTTCTAGGTATACCGTCTTTTTTTCACAATGAAAAAAACCATGCATGCATTCATTAAGATTCTTCATTATTTAATTTTTTTAAATATAATACAAGGTGATTATATGTGGTAGCAAAATTTTAAAAAGTTTTCAGACTTTTAGACTTAACGCAAAATGCCCTTTCGAGACCAATATCCCTTCTGGGTTAATAAAAAGGCTAAATTTGAGAATAAATTTAAGTACACCTTGTAGAAACCAGGAAAGTAAGGGATTTTTTTTTCAATAGTTTCTTGAAAAACCTGATAAATGTCAAACATTTCTGAATTAGTGCTCCAGAAAAACCTTCCTAACATTTCCAATACAATCCTCATTTATATTACGTATGGAAAGAAAGTAAAATATCTTTTTGGAGATTAATAGTTATTCAAGCTCAAAAAATGATACTGTGAAAACAGAAAAGAAATGTGCTTTATTTTATTACGAAAAACAAAGTGCAAAATAAAAAAAGGGTAATATTCAAGCAAAAAAATTGCTTCAAGTAATGTTAGACGTAAATCCAAGAAACAGAGGAATATTTTAATGACATAATAAATCTTATTTTTAAGAAAAGAATAAATTAGAAACATTGGTAAAAGACCTAACATCACTATAAAATAAAAAGTAACTTCTTAACTTATTCAGGCATTTATTTCTGAAACTTCAAACATGACTATATATTCTATCGTCATTTCCAAACTGTTTTTTTGGTAGACGGATTTATATAATGACAGATAGCTTGATAAAGGTCTAAGAATTAATTCGTTTCAAAACTTCGGTTGGAAACATTTACTTTTGCATTTCACTATCCAATTTAAACAATCAAGTAAATGAATCTTTTGCTTTCAAATATATTATGTTCAGGAACACGTTTTTATATTTTTAACTGAATGCATAAGATAATTAATAAAATACCACCATATGGGAAAGAATTTCATATTGTTCGCGGCTGTTGAGAGTAAAGTTCAATCTTACTCAAAATATAAATTAAATAATTACTTTAGAGACTATTTTACTGAGATTTACATTGCATTATTATTATTGCAGTCACAATTATTATAACTACCATAATATGAATGTAGTAAACGTTTATTAAGCAATGGATCCAAAAATTACTAATTTTGAATTTTCAGTTTTAACGGTGTATTCATAACATACAGTCGAAAATATCGTTCTGTGTCCTTAATGTTTGACAGTTAGATACAAAAGGGTTTGCAAACTGCAATAAAATTTTGAATTTGGGTTATATGTTTAGATATTTAGTTCAAATTTAATAATCGAAATTAGTTATCAGTCATTAAGTATTTATCATTTGGAGTTTGGCTTGCTCAGTATTTGTCTGTACACCACTATCCACATTGAAACTTCTCTATTATATTTGCTGCTAATAAGCGAATATTTTATCACCGTCTTCAATTCATTATTTTCAAATTCTCTTGTGCGTCTATTACCTGGCTTGTATTCAAGATTAAAATTTCTACTTCGAAATTTGTATAACCAGACTTTGAATTGATAATCACTTACACTATCTGGATATACCGAACAACAACGTTTTCCTCTTCCACGCAAGCGAACTTATAACGGCGCGAAATCGAGAACATGTAGTGCATTATGTGATATCATATTCATAAAATGAATGTGTATTAATTCAGTAGAGAATTGCTAAATAAAGCGAATAGCATTAACATTGTGACAAACTATCAAATTTACGATTTCGGAATTTCGAAGTCAAAATTGCATAATTTCATGATCATTCTGACAGTAGGAAGCATCATAGTCGCATCAGGAGAGAAAAGCATGAGGTTAAAATTCGTAACTCTATTAGTTTCTACAATGACTACAGAACGTTCATCTTCAGTTTTCCTTGTGCATCATGATAGGTATAAAATTCCCAGGAACTGTTGGTGCTCAAAATATTACGTTACAAATTGCAAAATATTGAACCCGTAATGATTAAGAAATTTTGTAGCCGATTAACATTAAATATTCATTTTTATTTCAATTGAAATTTGTGATCACAATTCACTTGAGACTCTAAGTGTGCCTATTTCCAGAATATGTACATTTTTTATATGCATTAAATTGGCATTCATATAACTTAACTAAGTTATTAAGTTCCAAGAAATGTGTAAAAGCTAGTAATACTAGGTAAGGTTGCTTACTCTATACGTAATTGGTTACGCTGGTCATTGCCTCCACATGTACAACATAAATTGTAATTTCGAGGGCAATATAGGAGAAAATGTGTAGGCCCTTAAATTCTTGAAGCGCATGTTCTGAATTTTAATCAAGGAAACTCAGCCGAAAGTCAACCCATTATACGATAAATTTATTACAATAATAGCAGGAACAAATTGCTTAGACTACTAAAACTGAACTATTTTAAGATGTTTACGAGGCACGTAGGTCAAAGGATAGTGTTACAAGAGAATCTTAGAAGTTTCATATTAAATATTTTTTGAGGTATTACAGTGTTAGAAGGAAGATGACATTATTATAATCTATTAAATGAAATCTTCTCACTCACATTTGTGTCCTTCCTCTTACTTAATAGAATGTAATTATATATTATGTTACTGTAACGGTCTATTACTTTTGCCTCATTTCTGCGTATAAACAGGAGCGCAGAAGTTACGGTTGTTACTGCAGTCTAGAATCTAGATTAATACTGAAACTATGTCATTAATGCTTTGAACTCTCGAAAACTTTAAGATTCAAAACACATTTTGAAATAATTATCATTAGCCTTAACATTGTAAGAAATATATATGTAAAGTTTATGCGTAATCCTAATTCATCTATTTGCAACGTAATTATGTTTTCAGTTAAATTACACAAAGATTATTTTAAAATAAAATATACTCAATATATATTATATATATATATATCGTAAAAAAGAGAAAAACACCTAGAGGTGTTTATGGCACAGTACGTAGATAGCTTAGAACATAGGTCATATTGAAGGAAAACAATTCTGATTGCGTAGAATGCTAAATATTGAATGCGACTAAGAAACTTGGAAGCCGATTAAGATTAAATATTCATTTTTATTACGATTGACATTTGTGTCCACAATTCACTTGAAACTCTAAGCTTGTCTACTTCCAGATTATTTACATTTCTTATACTATTATGATAGAAGCAGAGCATCCAAGTGACTCAGAGTTTGAAGATAAAATGCGCTGTTATCCAATACGGAAGCTCACAAAGAGAAGGATTTGGTTGACGTTAGAAAGATTTCAGTTCTCAACAGTTTGAGTTCAAGTTCCGAATTAGCTACGGCATGAGCATAATGCAGGCCATGTGACATAGATTACTCTAGAAATGGCGCAATCCAGAAAATTATTACTACTTTTAGAATGCAGAGTGGAAATACGCAAATTAAAAACGAGATATTAAGAGGCTATTATTAAATTGAAATATAACCCTGATTTTCATATTTTTATCTTAAACACACACACCCACATATATATATATATACATTTATATATATATATATATATATATTGGATATATTCATGAAAACATTGCAATGTAAATAATAACTGAGAACTGTTAAGATCATAACATCTTAGCTTAATGTTTAGTTCTGGGTTTTCTAATCCATTAACATTTGTTCAGGGTCAAGATAACATTTAGTCTCAGTATGTTAACTCAGTTACCTACCTATTTTTTTCTCTATTCTGGGGATAAAAATGACACAGATTATTATGAATTTTAATATTTCTGCAGTAAGGGCACGGTTCGAGTCCCTGAGAAGCCATGGATGCAGTTTGTCTGTCCCTTCATAAGGAGACAATGATGGCCTCAATGATAAAGAGGCCACCGTTTCCAGCCTTAGTAATGGACAATGGTTATAAACGACCAGATCCCGCCATTGAAACCAAAAAAAATTATTTCTGCACTTCATGTCGACTTTATTTATATTTGCTTCTGTTTTTGCTTCTTTGGATCATTTATCTTGATGTATTTTTTACGAATTTTTCTTAGCTAACCACGAAGTGAATTCTTATGGAATCATCGCATACATCGCTGAATAATAAAAATAAAAATTGCGGAATTTTTAACATTGTATGATTAGATAGATCGAGAAATAGTCTTTCAAATAAAATATTCGCTGATTAATTAATTTAAAAATTTTAAATAAATATTTTTTTCTTAGTCCTTAAATTAATTTTTCCATGTCTAGTGATTCTTTCAAAAATCAATGGATCTTTTTTCAATCATTAAATATTTAATTCAGTTTTTACACTGTAGAGACATTAGGATTATTTTGAAGCGGAAGACTTAGAAAATGACGCCGGAACTCGAACCTCGGACCTCTCGAATGCGCGATGAGTATGCTGACCATTAAAACGCGAAGACGTGCTAAAAAGGCGAGAAAAATACCTTATAACACCATACAATTATATTCGTTGTACTATATTGATATTTACATAAACTTCTTATTTTTGACAATAACTTTCCCCCTTTATTTTTTCTTATTTTTCAATTAAATTTTCCTCTTTCTCCCCAGATTAAGCAAGAACAGTTTAAATTAAATTACAAAAAAAAATATAATCTTATGAAAAAACTCACAGTTGACTTTCGGGATCATCATGATAAGAAGCTATAGGCTGCAGAGGAATTCCGCCGTTGAACTGGATCTTGGTAATGAGCTACAATAAAGTCCACGAAAAATGACCTCTTGTAGAACTTCAAAGATGAAAAAAAAAACCGGCAATCAATATTCTAAAACATTAAAGTTGAAGGAGAAACCGCTGCAGATGAATTCCGCCTTGAACTGGATCTTAGGTAATCAAATTCAAAAAGCCCACGAAAAATGACCTCTTGTAGAACTTCAAAGATGAAAACTCGGCAATCAAAATTCTAAAACATTAAAGTTGAAGGAGAACCTCCGGGTACAGAACGATGATACTTTTCCTTCTCACGAACAGAGAGCTTCATTTAGGTACGAGCCCTTACACTTCCGTTTTACGGGAAAACCCGCTTCAAACTCGGAAGAGTTCGCTCTGAGTTCTACTTCTCGCAAATTAGAAGAAAATTCTCTATTAATCACATCATGCCGCATCGCAAACGTGAGCCACCCGTCGGGGTACAAGTGCAGCATCGCAAATCTCCTCAGCTAAAAGCCGAGTTCGTCCGCAGAACGCTAGCGCCAGCCACCCAAGCCCGGGTAGGCCTGGCCGCAGGCCAAAGGCCCTCTCTGCTAAATATTCAACTCCAAAAACTCGAAGACTCTGGTAAAAACTGACTTCAAAACTCGCGCAACAACCGAGGAAAACTCGGTTTCTCCTCCCACCTACAATTATAGGTCCAAAGTTACACATAAAATTAAATTCTTGCCAATCCGAGACTTTTCAATATAATTTAATAGGACAAGTTCAAACCCCCAAACGAATCAGAATTAAGTCATTGTCTACAGTAGCACCTGCGAAAAACTGGAAACTAAACATTCGACCCCCCCTGCTAACAAGCGAAAAATATAAGAAACAACAAAAACTGCCCTTTCAAAGATTCAATTTACAACTTCCACCGAGGCCATAAACCAGGCGACATCACAGCGGGACGCCCGACAAAAGTCTTCACTTTCAGCTTGGTAACAAAGACAAGAGAACCACGATATATTATTCAATGTTGCAACTGTCATCTTAAAAAGGCATTTCCCACAGATGTTACTTCCGTTAGAAGACGCTCCCCTCTCTGCGTTAAAATTGACCGTTGAAGGAAAAAATAATTGCTTAATGATTTTAAGTACACACTTTCCAAATATATATATTCATACGCTCTTCACAATTTCGAACTTAAAAAAACCAAATACAAATACAAATAAAATACTTAAATAATTGATTACTTAAATCATTAAAAACACTTAAATTAAAAGCACAGAATTCGCGACACAACAGCGATACATAACATTAACAAGCTCAAATTCACTCAGAACAATTTCTGGAGAGCGTGGGAGGAAGGAGACTTAAATTCTGTGTGAATAAAAGTCGTTTGAGGGCGAAAATAATTTCAATAAAGAGTATTGGTAACGAAAATGGAAATTGGATATTAAAGGCTTTTGAAGAATTTAATAGCCCAGATACTGCATAGCAGATCTTTGAGAACATTGATTCAGAATACTAGAGAGTAATAAATGTCAGAAAATGTTAGGTTAAAGTAAATGAAGAATGTAATATAATGTGAGGCTTATCTGTCTTTGAGACAAAACGCCCATGTGGAAGACGTTGTAAATGAAACTAATTCATATCCATGTTACATACGAGGAAGATCGTGAAAACTCCCATGCAGCTAGCCCATTCGTGGGAACCTGAGCTCGCGTCGAACTAGTAGAATTCAGAGACTTCATCATGTCGCAGTTGGGCCAATAAGCAGAAAAGGAATAAAGAATTTCAGCGCAATCATAGTACTTGTTAAAAGAAAAAAAAGTTATGTTTTTCGTTTAAATGACACATTCAACTCAAAGCGATAAAGTCATGAAATTTTAGTTTTATATGATTATCATGTAATTTTTAATTTATACTTATAACGAAATCAATATTTAATCACTCGTTTGGGAGTATTTATAATTTTGTATCACACAAAATTATCATAAATATTAATGGCATTGATATAAATTTTTAAATAGCAAGCATTATGATCATTATTAAAATTTTTATTTAGTTGATGAAAATTAATTGTTTGGTAAAAGCTGTCTCTATTAACATAACGTCTATAGAAAAATAATTTTTTTAACAAACGTCATCTCGATATCGTGGTTAGTTCTAAAAAGGGAATTACTGTATAATTAGAATGTTATAATGTAAATTACCTGTTCTTTAAAATGAATTGTATATTAAACAATAAATTTAATCTTATGTGATATATAATCCCTATGATAATTAAATATTAGGCCTTTAAAATAAGTATATCCGTGTGTTACATTTGTGCACAGTTAATTTATCATATGCACAGTTAATTTATCATAACAGTTATATTTCATTTTATGGGATAGTGATTCATTAAAACTATATTTGTATTCCATTAAAGACTAATCTGTAAGATAAATTATGCACCTGAATACTGAAAGTTAAAGAATTTACGTCAACATTTCATTAGCTAGAATTCATAGTTTACGTGCAAAATAATTATACATCAACTTCAGCAGAATTATATGGCTAAGAGAAGGCTCTACTAACTGGAGTAATTTATTGTGCTATCAGATCACGCATAGATATCTCCCTTTCACCAGTTAATAATCTTTTAAACTTCATTGTATTATTGATTTTGAAAGCAATCTGGAGACTTTCGTGTTATAAACGTTTAGAAATTAACTGATTAAAGTTACTGCATTTTATCTTCGAATTAATTCATCTTTAACCTTATTTTATGATCGCCAAATTAATCGGTTCTTTAGGGAAAGTCAATAAAGTGTTCTTAACGATTTAATAACTGAAGCTAACCTGTAGCGAATTATAGGACTGTGCAAAAGGAAAGGCATTTCTAATTCGACAAATTATTTATCAGATTTTAATTCTAATTAAGATTATGATAGGAATTCTAAGAATTTGTAACCATCCAGAAAGAGTACACTAAACATATGTTCATGCCCATTTAATTGCTCTCTTAAATTAACAGAATTTATCAACATTTTTAAAAAAAACCCTTCTACTTTTTCAAAATAACCAATATGTGTATCAGTATAATATTATTTATTATATGCTTTTTTGCGTTATCTAATTGTTCTGGTCTTATGGTACCAGACGTTAAATACTAAGTTAAATTACTAACTGCTACAATTGAAACCTGAAATTAAATAAATTGCCTACAATAATATCAAAAACCAAATTCTTAATTGCGTTGTGTTTAACCTTTCCCCAACTTAACCCGAACAACCCCTAAGACCAAGCAGGAGTACTGGTGTTAAGAACATTACACAAGACATCATAAGAAAATACTCTGAATCAAGTATATATATATATATAACCAAGGATATTTATTGCAGCATTATAAGGAAGACACGCAATCTTTCAACTTAATTTCTAGATCTATGGTACCAAGGTGACAACTATCTAAAATAATGCATTTAGAATTGTTAATATATATTGCTATTTTCAAATATGCACCGAGATGAATTAATCAAAAATTTATACCGTAAAAATTAATATTAACTTTTCATATGCAGTTATCAAACTCTGCTGGCCAGCATCAAAATACACAGGAAATTTTATGAATCACCGAGCATGGTGTCTTAAGTGATATTGATAGAGATTACTTAGTTCAAAGAAATTTCTTAATTTACTCAGGTAAAAATTACATACATAAATTTAGCAATCCCTTAGGCAGTTAGAAAATATTACATATTCAAGTAGACCCGTTGGAGAAAAATGACTGCATTTATTCCTACATTCAATTACTCAAAGGTAAAGTAGAATTTAAATTTTTAATCGTTCCTTAATTTGCAAAAATTAAAGTTAATTCTCAACCAAAAGTAGTAACAACTTAAAGTAAAAAGGTAAAATTTAGATAAGTTAACAAATTTAATACTCTATCTTAATTCATTATATACAAATTTTAAATTACAATCCAAGTTAAAGTCAAAAGGTCCTAAATAGAGTAATAGCGCAGCAGTTGCTTAAATAAACAGCCTGGATTTAAGATCCAGCAGAAAAACTTTTGACTAAAAGTTAAATAGAATTTAATTAGAAATTAAATATACATATAATTACTCCTTACTTTAATAATTCATAACTGGAAAATTTTTCTTCAATTACACGAATCAATTCAATATTTTAATTAGCCTTATTATTTAGGAGACATGTTCACGGAAGTTAGGTTGAATGCTGTGCTAAAATTTCCGGTGAAAGGAACAATCAAAGGTTGAACTCACTTGAAGGGAAGAATTTTGAAACTTAATTGAGCATCGCTAGTGACAATCTTGAACTTAGACGGAACAATCTCCAGACGAGCAGCCGTTTGAAGTTGAAGCCCGAAGCTGGGCGAGATTCTAACCCGCACAGAGATGTTGTTAGCATTCCTGAAGGCCCATCTCAGTAGGAAGATGAAGAAAAAGCATAGATGTTTCGAAGCAAGAAAACTGGACCTATAGACCGATGTGAAGAAGGTGGAAACTTGTTATTCTCGGAACTAGACCCATCCTGGCGAGTTGATGGTAGTACTCGGATCTAAGTGACCGATCAGGAAGAAGCCGGATAACTGGATTCAAGTTGCATCCACTATGGTGTTAACGCATTGATTCGACGAGAAAAAAACAACATTCTAGACTCCTACACGGGGATGGTAAAGTGCGGAGGAGTAGGCTTCACCAGATCTTCTTAGGTGTACATCTTTATCATATTCCTCATCTCCCCCTTAACTTGAAGCCAGCAGGACGTAAACATGTCCACTACCGGACACCCCGGGTCAACATCGGCTCTTCCAGAGGAAGAAAAATGAAGGGACTTCTTACAGCTGCGAATCCAAGGCAAAAGGGCCGAACATGGCCTTGCGCGACGATTTTAATCGTCCAGAATCCAGAATTTTCGAAAATCACCAAATTTGGTGAATTAGTATGCAAATCTCGCCAAACAGAAAACAGTGCTGCGAAAACTTAGTTTTTCCTTCTACACACCAAAAAAAAAAATGCCACCCTCTTCGCCAACATAGAGGGGTGAGGGAAAAAATGTAACAATCCTACCTCCGACCGGACGCAGTACATGACCTTGGACGAATGAAGTGCTCGAATAAGACCCTCTTAGCAGAATAAATTTTTAGACACGAAATTCAACAATTTTAGCAATTAAATGGGCATAATTCTCCAACGGGGCGACGTACAGTCATGAAAGTAGATTCATAAGAAAGCTAAATTTTTTCTCTCTAAAAGGTATAAATTTCATCCATGTGAATAAAAAGGAAGTATTTTTAAATTTCAAATATTACACAGAAAGCAACCGATTTCCCATTGTCTCCTTTTCCCGAAAGCTATTACAGTCGAACGCGTAACGTAAGAATGAGAACTCTGTTTAACTCGCATAAAAATAATTGATTCAATAACGTAAGCAATACAACTCGTGAAGAAAGATTTAGAATAAGCATAAATTAGTGCATATAATTTTACTCACACAATAATTAATTAACAAATAAACTGCAATTAACTACATATTAATCCATAATTCTAAACTAAC
>KK120976.1:871366-892790 GCA_000611955.2 Stegodyphus mimosarum | reverse complement strand
CATTAGGCAGCCTCTGAAGGTAGGGGATTTCCACCGTCCGCAGTGCATTATCCAAGTATCGTTGGGCCGTCATAGTGTCCTGAATACGAACTAGAGGTGACCTGGAATCGTAGGCAATAGCGCCCCAAACCATTATGCCACGTTATCGCGCGGTGGGCGTTCCTCAGTTACTGCCGGTTTAGATCTGTCTCCACATCGACGCCATACACGTATGCGGCGACTGTCACTGGATAAACAAAAGCGTGACTCATCTGAGAACATGACGTCTCGCCATTCTGTCCTCCACATCGCTCCAGTCGGGCACCATTCTAAATGTTGGCGTCTATGCTGTGGGGTCAATGGCAGTTTTCTTAACGGAAGCCATAAGTTCAGGCCACGTTCAACCAATCGACGGGAAATGCTTCTGATCGACACGGGAACATCCAGGGTATCTTGCATATGCTGCAGAATCCCGGTACAAGTCACTTGCGAGAGCACCACAGCTTGTCGGCGGATGCGTCGATCCACGCGGGCTGACGTCACTCTGGCTGCACCTGCACTCCTCCTTCTTCCCACATTCCCTTCTTCCAATCATGTTCACCATAGCCGATGCACCGTGCTCGCATCTATGTGGGTATCAGCTGCAATTTGACGTAAGGACCAACCCGCCTTTCTCAGTCCGATCACCATACCCCTCGTAAAATCGTCCATCTGCTGGAAGTGCCTTCGTTGACGGCGGCCTGGCATTCTCTCCTATTACACGTATCCTCCGGGACAAAAACCAACTTTCTTCGATAATTCGTCTGGCAGAAATAACGACATGGATATTGCCCATACTGCACGTTTCTTCCCTTATATCTTACTTCACGTGCGTCGGAGATGTGCGCATTTCACATCATTTGCATAACTCAGTAACATGCGTCTACTCTAAAATTTGCATAAATTTCTTACCACTCCTTCTTGGTGTTGCATTTTCAATGTCGAGCAGTGTATGATAAATATATGGAAATTTTATCAGAATATCATTCTAAAGCAATAAAGCTTCCTGAGAATATTAATAAGATATCTTAGCGTTTAAAATCTTATAAACTGCTTGCATGAAAATATTTTCGGCATAACTGTTGTACACTGCTGGCCACCCAAATTGCAACACCAAGAAAGACAAGAGATATGACAACAAAATTTAATTAGTAAATAACATGTTGACCAAGTATCAAATGTTTAACTTTGTAGACTTCTGTGAAGTGTGGTTCCTTCTAGAATCAGTAGCCAGAGTAGCCGCCATTGTTGGAGATCAACACTGCCACACGCCTCGGCATTGATTCAAAGAGACTTTGGATGTGTTCTTGAGGTACAGCAGACCAAGCAGCTTCCAAACGTTGCCAAAGTTGATCTGGTGTGGCTACTTGGGATGTAATCTAGGTCAGTTGTTCAGCAACCATGGACCACATGTTTTCCATCGGCGAAACATCCCGAGCGAGACGGCCAGGGAAGCAATTCAATCTGGCGATTGATGAAGAACCCTTGCACAATGCGTGCCACGTGTGGTCGCGCATTATGCTGTTGAAATATGGCTGTGGGCAAGCCCTGAAGGTAAGGAAGGACAACTGGCTCCAACACGTCGGAGACGTAGCGCTGGCTGTTTAAAGTACCGGCAATGCGTACTAGAGGAGTGCGAGAGTGATATCCAATACCGCCCCATACCATAATACCCGGTGCAGAACCAGTGTGGCAGTGCATAACGCAGCTGTTCAGCATCCTCTCACCACGGTGTCTCCAGAATCGAACCCGATCATCATGGTGTTGCAGACAAAAGTGTGACTCGTCAGTAAAGACAATTTCATTCCATTCTGCCGTCCACATCCTTCTTTTATCGCCCCATTGGCGGCGGAGAAGCTTGTGGTTCTGCGTCAAGGGTAGACGAAGCAATGGGGCGTCTTGCGGCCAGACCACTCTGCTGTAAACGGCATCGAATGGTAAGCGCAGACACTGGATGATGCGTTACAGACTGAATGTGCTGTGCTATGGTTCATGATGTAACTGAGCGATCCGTCACTGCCATGCGCACAATGTTCCTGTCATCACGTGAAGTGGTGAACTGAGGTGGATGCGATCGAACAGGTCGGTCCGTCGTACCCTTCTGCATCCAACGATCACATATCCGCATTACAGTTGTTTGGTGTCGTCCAACATGACTACCGATTTCCCTGAACGATAATCCACACTCTAGGTAGGCCACTATCCTTCCTCTGTCGAACTCGGATACTTGATCAAACGATGATCGCTGTTTACTACGAGGTATAATTGATCGTTTTTTTGAAAAAACCGCAAGAAAAACACAATTGTCGAATTTAAAATCGTCGAAAACTCCAAACCTTAAATAGCGCTTTGAAGTAGCGCCACAGGCACGCGTGATGTACGTCTGCGGTGAAATTCTAATCATTTGCATAATCTAACCTGCGCTAATGCATGTTGTAAATTTCATGTTATTTGCATGCTCCCTTCAGGGTGTTGCATTTACGGTGGCCAGCAGTGTAATAATAACATAAATTAAAGAATTTTGCACATTCGTAAATCATAAAAGATATCACTAATTGATATTTTAAAGTAAAATATCTATCTCTAATTATTCTAGTTTATTTATTAACCCATCTCTGAAGGCAAAATAGAAATGACATCAGCTATCCTAAACTTTGAAATTAGGTATCTTGGTCAGTTTTCTGGTACGGGAGTTAATGTTTTGTGTTTTGATCTTTGCAATGAATATAAAATATTCCTATCTACTAACTATAAATATATAAGGACCCAAGAACCACATAAAATGTTAAATTTCATGATGTTTATAAAATCTGACCTTTAAAAAGGTTAAAACAAGAGTCTTTGCGTCATTTTAAATATTTTTATAATTGGTAGTATATAAAAGTTGAGAAATCACTTTTGAGGCCATAGTTTATAATGAAGTACAGGGATAAGATTAAATTCACGTAACTATATTGTTTATGAAATAAATGTATTAAAAATGCTTAATTACATAGTTTTAGGCAAGTGCACTAAATCGTAGAAAAGAAGACTTACGTAAAAAATAAGACATTCTGTACAATCATAATTACACTGAAAAGAAATTTAAAGGAATAAAATAGAGGGGAAAATTAATTGCAGATAGATGAAAAAATATATATAACGATGATTAAAAGAGAAATGATGTATGTAACAAAAAATGACATTCAGTTTACTGAATTTTCTCCTTGGCGACTTTGATTTAAAAATTTCTTGTTTAATAGCCTCATGAGTTTAGTTTTAGTTGCATTTGTCGAAGCAGATACTTATTCTGTTATAAGATTGTTTTTGAAGTTTTCAACAAATTTAATGAAAGTTATGCAGTTTCAAAATTTCCCCTTTTAAATGTTGTGTTTAATGCATTTTTTTCAGTTTATAGATTTCTGGTGGGGGGATAACAAAAAAATCACTTGAACGCAAGAAATTTATTTTGTTTTAACAGAGTAGCAGTGTGACGCCTCATTTTGCTCGAGGTCTTTCGTTCTATCCATTGGCGCAAGATTAAATTCAGATCATTTGAATTTCTCTTGAATAATTTTGATTTAAAAATTTGTCAGTGTTAGCAGCTCAAGAACCATTACTAGTTATCCAAAATCATTAGCAGCTCTTCCATCGATTATGGAGAAATGTTTTCAAACAACCTACAGGACTGTTTTCTTTTTTGTTCATTGGAGCAAGCCAATAATTAGTTGGGTCGTTAAGCAGGAATATTTGGAAAAATCCACAAAGTGCGTCTTCAACATTAAACGAGAACAACTATATCATATTGGCATACTGCGCATGAGTTCAAAATATAAAAAATGGGTCAGATCCGATTAATTTAAAGATTTCACTGAAACAGCTAAACATACTGAGAAAACTGACTTAAATAAATAAGATTTGGGAACGTAAATAATTTCCTCGAAATGATACTCTAAATGGCATTTTAAATTTCTTTGCAGAATTTTACATTAGTTCTTGAGATTTCTCTGATTCTGAAGATTACTTGAAATAAGTGGCACACTAATCATAAATTAACCGACATTTATTCGTCAGAAAATGCATTACTAAGTATTTGATAACTAAAGGAGAAATCTTTGAGGATGTGAACAGCTCCAAGAAAATCCAATTCACCAATGGAAGAAGCTTTTGAATAATTTTTCCAGATCCAAAGGGTCTTTCTTGAATAATAATTACAACAAATAAATAATAATAGCTCTCATAATAATAATAAAAATAATGTTCTATGCTTAAGGGTTCATAATGGATTGAATGTACGCAGAACACATGGTGTCTTGATAAAACGAACACTTTCCAAACGAACACTTTACAGTTCTTGAACTTTTCACAAAAGTACTCGTACAACTCCTCTCAGTGTGACACAGCACACATAATATTTACCACTTCAAAGTAGAATGAATGTTAAACACAAAACCATGTAAAATTGCCTCAATGCGTAAGCTGGCATTCATTCAAGAATGATCTTTCAATGCTCTCAACCTCTGAGATAAACTCTGAGAAATGGTGCTCTTTCTGGTTTTACAAAGTTTTCCCCGAATCTTTGAAAAGTTCTAGTACTTTCGATTTCTCAAAATTGCTGGAGGGCATACATAGTTACATAGTGCTGGGTATGGTTACAGTTATATAGTGACAGGACAAGTTATACTTACACAAAGGTCGGATCAAAATGTCGCCAAAAGGTCACAAAGTCGTCGCTTAGTTTAAGGATATAAAAGATTTCTCGCTGAATTTGACGAAAAAATAAGTCGCTAAAACCATCGCCAGCTTAACGTAGACATTTGTCATAATGTTAAATGGAATTACCCCCTAAATTTAATTTGCCTGCGAAGTTTCACTCTCTTGAGGCATTTCATGTTACATTATGCAAGAGATAGTACAAGTTTACACATAATTTTACTAACATTATTTACATTGCAGAGTCGTTAGGTATTTTTGATGCAGGAGACATGATTAATGAGCAATGTCCCCGCCAGGACTCGAACCACGAGCCTCTCGAATACGCGCCGAACGTGCTGACTACTACACCACGAAAACATGCCAAGAAGGCGAGAAGATACCTTATAACATATATATAAAATATTCGTAAAAACAACAACAATAGTTATAATAATAGTAAATGATAATTGCAGTTCTAATAAATGGTAATTGTTTTCAAAGTCCTATCACTCCGTGTTCACATCACTATGGGTGTGACAAGCACCCACAATGATGTCAAGCTAATAACACCTGATGACCCGCCTTTCACAGCAGAATAAATTCATTACGTTTTGCAACTAGTGTCCAAGGAAAAAGCTTCAGGTTCAGTTTGAATGAACGACGCCATAATTAAAACGGTCTACTATAGTATACCACAATACTTTCTGAAATGTTTCACCAAGCTACTGCATTATAGAATTTTGCCCAATATTTTCAAAATAGACAAAATGTTCTTTTTCTAAAACTCAATAAAGATCCACAAAGTCTCGTTTCCTACCATTCAACTTGTACATACCTTCTATCTTCGCTAGGAAAAGGCTACGAAAAATGGATAGTTAATAGATTATCTCATCCTCTATATGTCTTAACACTTGAGTGATAGATATAATGGTTTTCGAACCGGAATATCATCATCCCATGTCCTCATGGATTTGTTTACAAGACAATGTTTTAACTAACAAGCTCAACGGATTTCACACAGTAATTATGAATGTCATACTCCGAAATGCATTCGATACCCACGGTGGCCTGAGATCCTACATGTTCTGTCAGGCACAAAATGCCCAGCAACATCTATGACACTTTTAAAAATTAACTGACTAATAGACAATATCTCATAATGCATGACAATGGCTCCATCCATTATAATGCAGGTTACAGGCTGCCCACAAGGTTTATATGCATATCTTTTGGACATATCTTACATATCTTCTGGAACCTCACATTCAACAACATCATTAATGCAGAATGTCATAGTAACACCTTGGTTTTTGCTTACGTTGATGATACGGCTTTCATAATAAGATGGAGGACAATAGACGAAGTTAAACGACATTGCAACGAAACAAGTGAGCTGTTATATGATCGCTGTAACCAAATTCAGTTTTAGATATCCAAAACAGAATCCACGGCCCTCGTGAGCCTAAAAAAGACACCAAATTTACAAGTAAGTCCAGAGTATAAATGAAGGAACACAGAGTTAAAATCAGTAGCACACTGAAATACTTCAGAGAGACATGGGATTCAGGATTTATTTGGACCCCATACATAATGGAGCTTAAGAATCGGATGCTAAGATTTACATACAAACTTCGGCAATTCCAAAGTGCCAAGTAGGGCTTGAATTCGTAATTACAGGAAATTCTCTACATAACAGTTGCTGGAAAAAATCATAACCTATGAAGCGACAGTCTGGTTAACACCAATGCAAAATAAAGCTTCTTCTAAGCATCCAAAGACCGTCTGTCATCAATATTACACGCGCCTGTCATAGAGCGTCTACTGCTGAGAAAATATCTTAGCAAGACTTACACTACTGCATATACAGATAGAAACAAGAGCTGCATTACAGACTGTGCATATTCAGAGGGACTTACGGCACTTCAGACAGCTTACTTTTCACCTCCACTGGATAGAGGCACACGTTGGAAATCAAGGAAAAGAACGAGCAGAAAAACTGACACTGGCAGAAGAGGCAGCTCGCAACATAGGAGCGAATTCGAAATATCTGCCCTTACCGTATTCTCACCTCAAGAGAGTCTTCAATAATTTGGATAAAGCAAAATGGCAAGATGAATGGGACCATGCCCCACAAGGCTGTCACACCTATCTATTCCTTCACAAAGACGACAACAAAAGATATGCTTCCACAGCTCAGCTAGCATGCTGTATTACAGATCACGGCCCATTTCGAGTCTATTTTATAAATTATGTCTAAGCAATATGGACCAATGCATCTGCGATAGCATAGGAGTTCCCAAATATTACACGTCGAACTGCACTGGCATCCCGACACCACATCAGATTTCCGGATAATGCACATGGAAGAATTCCGTATCAACGCGATATCATCAAACAAAAGGCACTCTTCACAAAAATCAAGCCTATCCTGGATATTCTAGCAGTTCATGGGCTGAATCTGTGTGATGTGACTTAATTTTTCCTTTTGCGCAGTTGCACAGTATATCCCCATAGCAACATTATAGATATTTTTTTAACATTACTCCCGCTATTATTCCTTTGCATTTCCTGCCAAGCGGAGCATGAAGCGGATTCCAGCGTACCGATGAGTGTGGGACTAATTTTTCTAATTGTCAAACATGACAGCAAAGTACCGCTGTCCTCATCTTCCGCTACGTCTTATCTGTCTGTGCATGCTGACGCTCCGCAAAACACTAAACAAAAGTATATTAGGAAACGGTCAAAATGCATATTTCCGTTTAAATATGACATCTTAAATGTTTAGCGATTATAGTATTTCCTTTACTTCGCGCAAGTTAGTGAAAAAATAATAGTTACTTATTGATTATGCAATTATAAGAATTTATTTAATGAAATCTTTTTTAATACAAATTTACTAGCAAATTTTTTTGCAGTACGGTAATGAACTTATTCAACGGAAGGTTCTTTTGAACTACGTAAAAGAAGGTAATACAATTAACTAAGGCTTAAATCAAGTTAAGCATATAAAAAACCTTTGTGTAAGTTACCTGATGAGATTAAAGACAAAAGTTTTTTATAAAATAATGAGAAACTACGACCGTAGCTGCTTTAAGTTCATCAGGTAATTTCTTCGCAGATAATTCTGGAGTGTAAAAGGGCAATTAAAAAATGCAGCTTGGAGAACCTGACTTTTTATGAATGAAAAAAATAAATACACACACATACAAGCCATTATAATCTGTGTGGTTTGCTCAGTAGCAAGCCAATTGATTTTTTGATTCAGTTTGGAGGCGGGGCAGATGCAGAAGAAAGAGACGAAAAGCATCCTTGCGGAGGAGGTCAACCGATTATCGTCAGGATGGCGTCTCCATTCTATTAAATTCTTTACTAGTGTTCTTTTCTTTGTCACATTTAAAAATAACAGTTTCGGAACTAATCCCACCGCCGGAATACTTTCCCCTTTCCTGGTGATATTTACCAATGGACAAGCTAGCGAATCAGATGTGGGTCACTTGAATGCTCGCCAGGGAAAAGTGAAGTTGTAAATGAAATATATTATCCTTGTCGAGAGCTTGTTTTCACTCTTGTTAGTAAAAACACTGGAATCTGATAATCAAGAGAACAGAAAATCGATATAAGGCAGCTGCTTGTTACATAAGTATAGGTCTCATGGTTTAACTCTTCGCTCCCGAACCCCGCGTGTGTCCATGACCTTGGAGCTTTGAGCGTCACTGTGTGCCCGAGCGCATTTTGCAGTTAAGCCTAACATGCAAAAGTAATTCCTATAAAACCTGTTTTTTTATCTAAATATTTGAATTCCTGCATGTGTTACTTATACAATATTTCTTATGACAAGAACAGAAAATCCGAATACTTGAAATAAAAATTGAGAATCAGCTAAATTGTAATATTGTTAATAATGATTATATTCCCATATTTAAATTCTTTCTGCAGAAAAAAGAAGCAAACACTTAAGTATTTAAATATCAATGCTTATTATATCCTATTGCCATGTTAACTGAAAAACTTTTAAAGCGTTTTCACTGCATAAGAAAATACGAACGTGCGTTGTTAGTGTCGCAGTTTTACTTTCATAGAATAAAATAACAAATAATATTCGGTGCAACAATATTAACACTCTAGAGATTTTCTTCAGTAAGTTTTCGGAGCATTCTGACTTAATTTAGTCAAACTTAAAATGCGAAATAAAACCTCCTATTTCAGCGTATGAAATGTGATACAGTGCGCCGTCAGTGACACTTGAGCTCCCATATCACATTTGATACGGTGGGCTTACAGAGAGTAACTCAACGGTATCATATGCAATACGCTTGGAGTGAAGAGGTCAAAAGAGTATTAATAATGTTAATTATAAGCTAGTTATATAAAGATTTTGCTTCAAGGAAGATTTCAAACTGAGATTCTTATAGCATCGATTTCCCCTAGTGCATAACTCCAGTATTTGATTGATGTTGAATGTAACTGTCCTTTTTGCTTTAATCATCAGAAGGCTCTGACATTCACCTTTATCTTCTTCATTCTTTCAGGAATCCTTATAATATTTATTACTAGCTGAATTACCTGACGTTGCTCAGGTTAACGCAGTGTAAAGAAGCTTTCCCTAGGAGGATAAGGATAGTTTTTTCGAAATTTGAATTAGTGATCGTTCTCCTATTCTGATTCAACGTGAATTGTGCAAAATTTTAGCAAGCTCAAGAAAAAAACCGTAGAACATTATAAAACTAAGAAAGTACTGTGTGACAATTTCAGTAAGATTCAGTATATTTGCTTCGTTATCGGTTTTGACTTTTTTCTGAAATTAGCTTTCGAAAAGTCACCATCTACTTTGCACGATTTCTTCGCCATTTTCGAAATAGTAGTGAAAAACTGATAGCGAGATTATTTAAATTCTACCTTGAAGGCTCTATATGGTATTGAAAAGTTCTACACTGTTTTAAGGAATAAACGAACATGGCGTCTTCTAAAGGCTTCTTTAAGAACTAAAAGTGGCAACGCAGCGACTTTGACGTGAATGAAAGATGAGTAACGTGATTTCGAAATTGAAACAGTACTGAAATGTTATTTTTTTGGTAATGAAAACAATTCTAAATTCTCTGCTGACCATCTATAGCAGTGCTTCTCAAACTTTCATTATTTGCGACCCAGTTTTTAATCATAATTTTTATCGCACCCCCAATACAATAACCATGTATTAAATGCAATAACAATCACTTTGACGCTAAAGCTGCAATGCGACCTTAATTATAAAGTATATCTTATTTTTAAGTAATAGATATTTTAAGTAGGTTAAGTAATAGCAGAAGTATTGTGTTACTAGTTTTTAAATTGGAACAGATTGCGAAATAATTTTTAATTAAATTATATATTTATTTCCTTAATCTCCCATTTCTAAAAGTACAAATGTCATTAGAAAAATTGTTCTAGTCTCTGTTGCTTTTTATCTTATGTCCATAACATCCGGCATTCTCGTGGACGCCTGCCTAACCTATCAGATGTCTGCACAAAACTTGTATACATACCGCATCTCGTTCTATTCCAGTCAGTCTCGGTCGGGTGGATACTTCTGTCGCTACCAAATCTATCTTGAATTTGCATTTTGTAATTTGCGCGTTAATTGCAATTCACGACATTAAATATTTACGGCAGTAGATTTAAACAGAATCATGGATAAATTCTTAAGTCATAAGCGAACATTACACGATAATAAAACATCAACTAGTACACAGAACAGCATGGTTTCAAAAATTAAATTAAGAAAATATTCTCAATAATGCTTAAATTCTGGGTTTACCAGTATTGAATTAAATGAAGAAGAAAGGCCTATGTGTGTTATTTGCTCAAAAATGTTGGCAGCAGACAGTATGAAATCTAATAAACTTGAACAGTTTTATCCATTTCAAAATACTCCAGAAGGGCTCTCAATTGCCAAAAAAAAAAGTCTTCATAGGTTTCAAGTCAAGTGACGAAATCAAAGCCAATTTAGTAAAAAATCACTCCTTGACTTTTGGGCAGGGGTGGATGATCAATTTTCTGCACTGAAAGCAAAATCATTCCGTATACTGTTACTATTTCCAACATCCCACCGTTGTGAAACCAAATTTCCTGCAATGGCTGCTTTGAAGACAAAATATAAATCTCAGTTAAACATAGAAAAAGTACTTAGAGTATAAATTTCGAATATTAAACATTCCTTTGAAAAACTTTACTAAATCACTAGTAATTATTAAACTTGTTCTTAATTTACTATTGTTAAATTAATTATCAAATACATTGTGAAGTACTGATACATTTATAAATATATTACATTAGTGTAAATGAGTATTTTATTTTTTATTATGTCAGAATATATTTTGTTTCCTTTCCTTTCAGTAAATTAATAATTTTTTAGATAATCTTTTGTTTTCGGCTTTTCGACATACTCGCGCCCACCACGTAGGGCTATTACTTTGCCTTAGGGGGCGCACCCCACAGTTTGAGAATCGCTGATCTATAGCTTCCACTGAGAGCGAGAAAGCAATAATGGCGACGTGAACCTAAGCTGAGTATCGTGAGCTCAACGCTCTAATATTTACGCTGTGTGTATCCCTTGGGATTAGTTTTCGAAATCTTATGTAGACGTTGACTTTCCTCTTGCTTTGAAGGTCAGCTGTGCAAAATTTCATCAAGATTCTTATAAAATCGTAGAGTTCTATGAACTACAAACTCATACACAGATAAACGGACACTCTTAATATATGTATAGATGCTTTTAATGATTTCAACTAGTGTAATTTCACTTGTCTAGCTAGTAGTTAACAATAACTGAAATTTTTAATCTAAAGTTCGTTTATTGCTTTTAAATTGCTTAGTTTTTTTTAATTAATAACAGAATAAATTCGAAAGAAATATTAAATATCTTATGGTGCTTACGCTTTGCTGAATGATATCATACTTAAAAATATTTTAATTTAGGCAGTGGCTACTCATTAAATCGCTGAGTTTGTTTATCAAATTTGAAAGACAAATATACTGCGTTTTGCTGAATGATAATGCACTTCTTTTACACTGGTAAATTTTCCGATATCGTTTGAAACACAAATATCTTACGCTTTCCAGAGTAGCAACAAAAAGCTTTTAATTCGCTAAGTTTTTAATCAAAAGTTCATTAAGTTAGCATAAACTGTATGTGTATCAAAAGCGTGTTCAGCGTGGGATGATTTTCGAGAAATCTTACCTACACAGTGACCTTCCTCTTCCTTTTGAAGGTCAACTATGCAAAATCACATCAAGATCCTAATAACGTAAATTTGTGTGAAAAACGAACACGCGGACACTCTTCTTTGTTTATATAGATGTATACCTAATTAAATGTTTCTAATTTCACTCATTTCTTTTTATTTCTGCTTTAATTGCACGATTTGTGATCATGCAAGGAAAAGGCATTAATGAATGCAGAGAAAGAATTACGAATAGCACGAGCATTCGGATTTAGCTGTATCTCTCGCTTTCGAGAGAAAAAATTACTGATTCGTCCGATTTGAAGCACATACTTTGCCGTAAAAAGTATCAATCCACTCGGGGTCCTCTTTGAGGCGTCAATTCGAATAAATTAAGTCCTCTCAGTAATCTGGCTGGATTATAGAATTGTCAAAGTGCAACGCGAATACAAGATGTCCCACAAATATTGGTACAAATTTTAAGGCCAGAAGGATTGAGAATTCCATAGTAACCCACGACTGCGCACGTCACTGTATGCCACTATTTGGTGCTGTTCCCAGTGTCTGAGTTGGTTTGATCGGCGACTGCTTTAGTCGGGCCTTACTTATTGTCATCATCTATGACATCATCAAATTATCTCATCATTTCAGTATAGGCTCTGTCCTACTTAATTCAACCTGGGAAGGGTATACACAAAATGGGAGACGCTACATGCGGTTTCAGCACGGAGGGGGGCCTCCTCCCCATTATAGAAGATGTTTTCGGAGTCATTTGAGTGTGTCATTTAGTCAGAAAGACATGGCTGACCGGAAGCCTGGTCCCCATACTCTCCAAACTTGCGTATTTGAGCTCTGGATTTCGTTCTTTGGGCGGCGGCAGCACCTAAGCATATTCTATGGATCAACTCGAGTTTCAAATGGATCTGACGTCAAGAATAATCTGTGCTGCTCCAGATAATTGGTTTTCACCATGTCCGCCAATCCATCGTCCGTCGATGCAAAACATGCAACACTTGCAATGGTGAAAGCGTTGAACATCTTTTGTTGCATTTTGAAGTAGTATCGTCTACGAGAATATTATGCAATATTTATGAGCAATGAATACTTCTGATAATCTGTGTCTTGCGTCCTTTCAATTTCTTGTACCTCTGATACCACTTTCCAATTTTCTCTGAAATTCTCAGTCCTTCTGATGTGCTCTATCTGCTTTTAAAGTTGTATCAATATTTATAGGACACTCTGTAGATTGGGTGTTAGAAGTAAATGCATTCCAAATGTCTCTATAGGTCCCGTTGAACGCTGTTAGCAGGTACGATTTTCAATTATTCGCAACCTACAAGTAACAGCCGTTGACTCTGTAATTGAATTTATGTTTACTTTGTAAACCAGAAGTTGTAGATGAATAAAATTATATTATTGATTATTTAGTTAGTTTTGTAATTATTGTAGTTACTAAGCGCTCATTCGTCATTAACCAAAGTGATGTATAATCCAGTAATGTGTACAGTTATGATCTGGCTTCTACTTATCGTGAAGGTAGTAGCAACGTATCTCACTCGTCAATCAGTAACAAGTAAGGAGAACAAGACTGAGCCAGTCTTTTTCTTTTTCAAGAGCCTTAAGGACCTTACAGGTGACAGTACCACTTTTCTCAGTTCCATTCCCAATTTTGATGGAGTGCACCCCGGCGACACGCGTCTGAGAGTCTTCCCCCTCTTTTCCTACCATCAACCTCTCGAGAGAACTTTCGACTCACAACATATTTAGAGTTCACCCATGCCGCACAGACACTATACATTTACAAACATCCATGCCTTTTCCAGGATTCGAAAGAGGGATCTTCCTTACGTCAGTCAGCGAAGCTAACCACTAATCCGGTTGGGCGGTCCTATACTTACTTGTGCCAAAAGGTGCTTATATTTTACTTCTTCCTAACGAGGTAGATTTATTTAATCTGTCCTTTTCTAACCTGGGCCGAAAGTATCTTGAACCCCGTAGGTTACCTACAATCAATCGTACTACGCATCTTAAGTTTGTTATTGTTTTTGCTTATCCAGAGTCGGTTCAATGAATTTCAGATAAAAAATAAATGTAAACTTTTTCTTTTTGCATTATTATTCGTATTGTTTATGCATGTTTGAATAAATATTTGGAAAGCAAAGTTTAAAATTTAAATAATTTTTTTATGTTTATAAATTTTTCTCATTTTGTAAAAAAAAAGAAAAAAGGGGGGTCTGGTTCTTCAGCTGTTTTTAGAATGTGCATTTCGTCAGCATGCAGTTTGAGTCTGAGACCACGGTTTGCATTGCAGATGCATAGTAAGACGAAGAAATCTAAAACAGACTTTTTCCAAACAGCAGTATCCTTTTACTCGTATTTTCAAAATAACGGTGATATTCTCAGTGTCTGATTTTAGGCAGAACAGCTACAGCATAAATCGAGACTTGGATATGCTAAACAATACAGAAAAAAAAAAACTCTCTAAACTTCACGGAAAGAAATACCACAATCTTAATGTAAGAATGACTTTCACGTAAAATATTCTTCGAGCATTTTTTAGGACTGCAAAATGTATGAGTATCGCGTTATACTTGACAGTTTCGTTCCAACATTATTCAGATCTCGAATATTATGCACATGATGTTTCTAGAACAAATACCGAATTTCCGTCAAGTTGCGTGCTTTGAATTTCCATTTTTTTACTGAAAAGTCTCTAAATGTGCTGAAGTTTGTTATTCTGTTTCTTTCAATGGTTGCAGGAACTGCATGTGAGTAATGTTTATCGAAACATGAACACTTAGTATCTTTTAATTTTCGTTTCTGTGTGAGTTAAGAGTACGCAACATTTAAATTAAAAGGAAAGAAAAGGAAATGAGTGATTAAGTGCATAGGGTATTTACACAATTTATGAATGATTTCGAAGCTGTTTAATGAAAAATGCTGACGTTTCGAAACATGTTTAAAATGTGAAGAGTATTTTTTAAATGTTCGATCAAACAGCATTTTTTTCTGGACTATAAGTCTGCGTCGTGATTGCCATCATGGACGGGCTTTTTATAAAACTTTCAGGCTATTAATTTCCCTTCCTCTTCCATGACGTCCCAGAGTCCATCCATTGTGGTTGATTTGCGGTTAGAAAGAACTCTTTTCAGGAGACATATGGAATACCTGCCTTAGTCTTCATTTTTTTTAAATATGCAGTGGTACGTATTGAAGTACTTTCTTTGAATTTTTGCTTTGTTTTGCTAAAGCTTAACCCTTTGAAAATCACTGGGATAAAAAAGCGTAATTTCTTCTGTAAATATCGGACGTAAAACTTTCTCTTAATGTTAAATTAAGTTAATTTTAAATTTTTTCTCCTGTTCTTATTTTAAATTTTCCATTGTAAGAGAATGCGGCAATCGTAAACACCTTACTAAAACTTTCTTTGAATTGACGGAAACCGGTTCGCACATATTTTTCTCTTCGTTTTCCGTATTAAATAAACCTTTCCTTGTTACAGTCATTTAGGTAAACCCCTGCTTCACCGAGGTCACAATGTATTTCCATTTATCTTCTGCTAAGTAGGTTTCACACAAAATTCAACATATTGTTCGGCGTTGAGCCACATGCCTCGTGAATATAAATATTAATAAAAAACTATTAATGTGATCCAGTATAGGAAAGGTTCTCAATGGGGTCTGTACAGTGTAATATTGTAAGTTTCTAATTTCCCACAATATTATTTGGTGAAGCTGTGAATATTAAAAATACTAAGTTCAAAGCTATTTAACGAGTCAGTAAGCATTTCTTTGTGATCGTTTATATTTATAGACATGGCGTTGTGAGTAATATCTTTCCGGGACCGAGCTGTGAAAAGATCGAACAAAAAGAAAATGAAATGTATTTAACTAAAACATATATAAAATAAATTCAAATTAGTACCATGTTTATTAAATCTTCTCATGTCAAAAAGAATTTTCACATTATTATTTCTTAACAAGATTATCTATTATACTACCATCTTTAAGTTAAGCATATTTTGGGTACCGAATTACAAATATGACCTACTTAGATACTAGTTTAATACAAGTTATTAAGGCTACTGAAGAAGGAAACAGGTACGATTCCTCTTTGGCTTTAAATATTAATTTAACACCTGGACGAATAATTAATTTCATAAACATTTAACATATAAATCATAAGGAGCTTTCAGCCAAAATTTACGTAACTTACAAGGATAAGGAAATAGGCACAAATTCCACAATGTAATAATTAAAGTCTTTTCAAAATTATTAAAGGAAAACTTCGCTATTTAACGACGTTTTCCATTTCTTGATGCCCCACTGGAGGTGTGTAGTTAGGCCAGGTCGACAGTTTAATCCGGAGAGCTACCAAAATGCCTGCGTCATGAAGAAGGAATAATCACAGAAGGCGTAATGGCAGACTGCACATTCAGTTGAACAATGTTAAACGAATTACGCACACTGCGCATGCCCAGAGGAGAATTTGGCGCAATTACAACTTTGGCGTAATTTTAAAAGAAGATAAACATGGTATGTGGTTGATATTCTGTTATCTGGACGTAAACAGTTCGAGGTTTTAAAACTTGTTAGTTTGTATGTTGTTTCATTACTTAGAGTGTAAGTATCGATTGTAAAATCCCCAAATTTTCGTTTAAGAAGAATTACAAAACAGGAAACATTACATGATGTTGTTTATTGATTGTACTTGAGCTCAATGTTTGTTGATTGTCTTCTGAGGAATAAAAACAATCGATTAATTACCATGCGTTCTATTCATAAATACTTTAACAAGTTAAGGAATATATCTTGTTTAAATGACTGAATCAAAGCCAAAGAAATTATTACACATAACTGACATTAAATGTAATGTTTATGAACAAAATAAATCAAAATGAAATGAAACAGAAGCGAGTGCAATAAGCACAAAAAAGTGTCCATAGTATTGCAATCGTAAAGAGTCGCTAAGGCCTGAATGACGGACAAGCTTGTGTAGGGTTGTTTAGTTTTATTCGCCAGTATCTTCGCCCACGCCAACGGTACACTATTGAGCATGAGCAGTAAGCGAAATTCGTTAACATTAATCAACTCAATGTGCGGTTTGCCATTACGCTCACAGAAGTTGGCAAAGAAGAAACATCGTAAGTCGGCTATTACGATGCAACTGGCGGCCACCTCATCATAGCTAGCAAGCTGGTGAAGAATATCCTGGGTTCGTTGGTGCTTATGCTGACTCATTTCTAATCCAACCGCAATGAAAAAATCCAGACCGACAACTCAAACTGCCCATGGACGTAACTGGAACGAGTCTAAATACCCACGAACTGACGATTAAGAAAAACGAAGAAGACCCCTTCTTGACAGGGCAACACATCATGAAGTAAATCTACAGTGTAGTATCTCCTACGAACTCTGCGACATTCCAGTTCATAGCATTCAAAAATTCGCACTTTATTTCGAAGTGGAAAACCAAGTCGGGAGCATAGTTGCAGCTTCCCGCCTTCGCCGCAACTCACCTTCTAAACAACCAACACCCACGACCCCAGCAAAAGTGATTCATCAGTTATCTGCTAATTCAGTTCCGACCGACAGGGACATCATTCTTAGGCGACTCAGCAACAACTCCCTCGTACTCAAAATTCTCTTTCCCATCACAAAAAGTCACAGGCTACTACAAAACTAGATTTTCGCCCTCTGATTAGAGACCAATTTCCACTTTTCACCTTAAAAGACCAGAAACTGTATACTGCACATGCGCCACTTCTCTAAAGCGACCAAACGACCAGACACTTAGATCGCCAATTAAACGACCTTTGTTGTAGGTGAAATGATAACCTTCGACCTTTCGTCACGTACTTCCTGTCCTGAAAGGGCAACCGAATAAAGCAATTTCCTTCTAGAAACTTCTCTGGAAGTAACGCCCACCTGAGCGAGAGCATGACTAAGCAAAAATTCGCTCTCTTTCCTTGATCCTTTCACAAAACACAAAAGTCTTGATTAAATTCAAATAAAATAAAAAATAATAAAAATTCATTAAAGCATCTGTTTTACCTCAAAATTAAAGAATTTACAGAACCGAATAATGAATTAATCATAAATAATGAAACATTAAATTACTAATTCAAAGAATTAAATAAATTAAGATTTTCATAAATAAAAAAAATAATTAACTTGATCTCTTTCGTAAATGAATATTCAAACTATTATCAACATAACAACACACCCCCTAGAGTCGATAAAATTTTAGAGGAAGTCATTGATAATCAAGGGGTCGATATCTTAATATTCACCAAAACTGATTGGCATAATCAAGATTCCATTGAAGACGAAAAATAAAATTAGTCATTAATAAAATCGATGATTAATTGTTTACTCGTATAAAGCATCATTTAATAAGGAGCATATCGGATAAAATAACATAAGGGGAAAAGTGCACTAATTTTTTTTAATATGTTTAAATTCAATAATATTTTTTAAATGTATAAGCTTTTTACACAATAACTGCACTATAAAAAGATAAAACGCAAGAACACAATAAAAATGCACAAAGAAAACAAAATTATAATTAAAAACAAGGAACAGGTTGAATATTTTTAAACGATGGAATTACGAAATCAGTTAAGCAGTTTTATTCCAAAAATTAAAAATGCCTTCCGTACATCAAGCACAACCATCAGGTTCACTAAAATCCAGCTTTTTTTGCAATAATAATCTCTGACGTTGTTTTTGAAACCTTGTTTATATTTATAAAATTAAATATAATGACCATATAAAGCACAATTAAACATAAATCTAGTAAACTCTTTTTTAAAGCTTGTTCCTTTCTTCCAATTCGTTTCGAATATCACATAGCAAGGCACTTCAATTTATACGCTAGCCTCAGGCCCAAAATTTGCCATTTGCATTTTCCACTTTTTTCAAGAGTGCCAAAATACGCGTTACTTGTTCAATACAAAATCAGGCCTATACTGCGCTGCATGTAAATAGAAGAGCAAAATGTAGTGCCATAGAAGAAATAACGACTTCCGCGGAACCACTCAACTCTCTCAAATTTGAAAAAATCAGAATTCTTGAATCTAGTGCACATCTTGAATCTATAATTCTTGAACCTAGAGTTCTTTTGCCCTAGCAGAAGAGGATTCCGCTCCCATGCCACGGCGTCAAGTTCTGTCCCCGAAGCCAAAGCGGCCTCTCGCACCGCACTTCTGATTCGACACATAGATGTCACTACGAGCAAGCTTCTGCTAAAACACCGAAAGCAATGAACAACTGCTAGCTATAAATCACCACGAGGCACAGAAGTAATACGAACAAATACTGAGTTTTCAGACTTATAGCGCCTCTGGTGCTAAAAAAAGAAACGAAGGGAAAAAAGAAATGGATTTCGACTTTAACATTGCACCAGAGGATAGTTAAGATATTTTATGCTTCTTACTGAGCTCGCAATTTACCATTCTGATCATGACCTCCTCTTGCTAATGTAACTTTTTTGTCTTTATTATTAAAAATTGCTTTCTTTGCCCTTACGCCTCATAAAATTCAACGGCAAAATCGTAAAATATATAAAACAGTATATCTTTAGGATTCGCCATAGAATACTATGTGTTGCCGTCTATTTTTATAATATTCGCTATATTGTTTCTTTAAAAATAACATATAATGATAACATTTGGTGAAAACAACTTTTTATATGAAAAGTGATGCGGACAAAAATGTGAGAAACGAGAATAATGATAACTGTTCTGGGGCTGATTACTAAAAATAAGGATTATTAAATAGCGTTACGTATATTGTTTTTTAATTAAGGTTTTAAGTATATGTATTACTTATAAATCTCTCATTTAAATAAGAAAAATATAATTCTAATTTGAAAGACAAAACGATTCTGTGTCATGACGAATGGTAGCATTACTAAATACCATCTGATATTTTAAAAGAAGTAAAATACAGATATAAATTTCGATACTTACTTATAACTACATCGACCTTGAATGCTGCCTACCATCGAACAATGAAATTTGGCGGAGATCGTATCAAAGCTGCGCCTGCCCTTCCAACCTTATTCCGAACGAACTCATGCCTCTTTTTCAAAATAACAATCAGTATTCGAAATGCTTCGTGTTTGCGTTTCGTTAAAAGGCTTTAGTGGATTTTTACCGTTTCTTTAGTTAACTGTTTGCCTGATTTTACAGGTACGACTGTTTAGAACGCTATGAGTACAAACTTCTTGCAGATAATTGTTCTAATCTATCAGTGTGCTATCTGTCATACTCTGCTGACCACCCCATTCATAAATATACATATTTTTTGAACGTAGGATCCCATCACTTTGAAAATAATCCCGTTCTTACCTTTCTATAGAAGCCAGGTCTTAAGTTTTAATAATTTTTTTCAGAATACAAGAAAAAATACAGAAAAAATAATTAGCTTATACTTTTATTTATAAAACAAAACGCGGCTTGTGGGGAATCAGTGAGGGTTTATCAAAGGAAAGTGCAAATGTTACCAATGTGTTGTGATGGCATGCTTGTAACTGGCGCTAACTGAACTGTTTGGCGACAGTTTTACGGTCGACGGGATAATACATAAGTACCTAAATTTCTAAAGAATAAAAACTTATTAACAGTTAAGCACATTACGCAGTTAAGTATATTAATTAAGTATATTAAATACTAATTAATATATTAAGCCTTTAAATTAATTTTTAAGCGCGGTATGGGTTTTTAAATCTCTCAATTAGTTAAGCAAGTTATTCTAATTTAAAGACAAAGATTCCATGGCACACAAAATGGCAGCACCTAAAATAACTGCCAATTATCTATATAGCGTAGGTCAGGGATGTCAAACTCATAGGTACACTTGGGACAAACAAAGAAGGTTTAACTTTAGGCGGGCCGTAAAAAAAAATCAATATTCATAGAAACGTAGATTTATTTCGAATAATATAATAATAAACATGTATATATATTTATATAGAAAAGAACAAGAAAAATTTAATGTTTACGTCCTGATACTTGGCATCTCTTCTCTGCAATTATCTTTCTTATTTCGGGAGAAATTTTGTTTGCAGTGATAACTTTCAACGCTGACCCAAGGTGAACATCATTAATACGGTTTCTAATAGGAGACTTATTACCTTTCATGACTGAAAATAACTGCTCGCAGCGATAAGTGCTACCAAACATGGAAATAATTTCATATGCGAATTTTCGAGTATTTTCAAACTGGCTGGTAAATATTTGTAAAATTCAGGCACGCCCACTTCAATGAATTTCAGTTGCATTAAATCTCGGTCACCTCCATTTGCATATGGTTGGGTACTGAGCCAATACTTATATAGAAAATCGAAGAAACAAAAAAAAAATTGTCTTCGAGGGAACTAAAATCATTAAACCTCGTTTCAAATTCAGTTGTTAAATTTACAATTTTTTCTGCGTATTTTTGATACGAACAAGTATCATCTAAACTTGATTTGTTCATGCTGCACGTCGGGAAGTGCGTCAAATCTTCATTTTTAAGTTTTTGTCCTAA
>KK120976.1:848196-869404 GCA_000611955.2 Stegodyphus mimosarum | reverse complement strand
TCTTGATTTTTCGTTTTTAAAAACTGACATATTTCTTCTTTCAAATCCCAGAATTGTTTGAGAATCTTGGAGCAAGATAACCAACGTACCTCGGTATAGTAGGACAAACCCGAATATTCACTATCTAACTCACTTAAAAAAGCAGTGAATTGACGCTGATTTAAACCTCGAGATCTTATAAAATTAATAACTGTTTTTATATATGACAAAACATTCTCCATATTTATTACTTTCGTGCATAGAACTTCTTGATGTATAATACAATGCATATGATGAATGTTTGAACCGCGAATTTCACTAAGTTTTTTTCTTAGTAATGCTACGAAGCCCTTGTTTTTCCCGGTCATTGATGGAGCGCCATCTGTAGCTACAGAATTTAATTTTGCCAAAGGTAGATTGTATTTCTGCAGTAGTCCAAAAACACAAGTAAATATATCTTCTGCTGTGTTAGTACCAGGCATCGGTATTAGTTCCAGTAATTCCTCAAAAATATTAAAATTCTTGTCACAAGAACGAAGAAACACTGCTAATTGAGCTTTGCCACTAATGTACGTGGTCTCGTCACAGGCAATAGAGAAACTTTCGAAACTGGATATTTTGCTTTGATCTGATCACTTAAATTCGCGGCTAAATCAGTAACTCTTTCCGCAAGTGTATTTCGAGACAATGAAATTGATTGAAAAGCCTTCACATTTCCAGGACAAACAATTTCTCCAGCTTTCATTAGGCATTCCTTGATGAAATCACCGTCAGTAAAAGGCTTCGAATGTTTAGCTATCAACTCGGACAAGACGTAGCTTGCATGTACCGCCGCTTCACTTTCTTGCAATACTTTACTAAACATGGACTGTTGCTTTTTCACTCCTAACTTGAGCTCTTTCAACTTTTCTTCTCTCATTAATCCTTCGTAATTGTTATATTTCGATTTGTGTTGTTCGTAATGACGTTTAATATTATATAACTTTGGTACATTAATAGTATTATTACATATCAAGCAGATTATTTTATCTTTTATTTCACAGCAAAAATATTCTAATTCCCATTTTACTTGGAATATTCTATGTTCGTCACTGATTTTTCGTTTAATTTTAGTACCACTTGGTTTTGATATAGACAAACTGAATACAAACGGCTGGAATAAACACGGTTAACGTTAAAAAGTTAACAAAAATTTATTCTTTCCACAAGAGATAAATCAAAATGCTGAGATATTTCTTCAAAAATATTCTAACAATATCACAAAATGTCAAACGTTTAGCAAAAATCAATTCAAAACAGAGAAACTAATTCTATCTCCCAGCGAAATCGCTACAAATCAATCACAGCATTAAGTAAACAAACAATTCGCTAGAACTACAGCTACTACTGAGATGATTTGTTTGTTCTCGGCTTTTATAAGCTTTATAATTAATTTCTCGAATATACTGGAAACATCTATAAATATCTGGATTTTTGTGGATGGCAACAGCAATTACGACATATTTATTTATTAGGTATTAAATGCCCGCGCTGTTCTATTTTTAACCTTTCAACGCAGCTGCCTTTTCAAAAACGTCTGCGTTGCTAAGGAAACATGAAGCAAATCTAATTACAATTCTAAATAAAAAAAAACTAACTAAATAAATAACTATGAAATCCGTAACAATATGAATTAAGTAATAATTAATAATAAAGCAAAGTGCATGCACATGCATGCACCACTATATCGTACAAAACTATGATTGGAAAACTGAGACCATGAATTCGGCTATCGGGGGATGCGTAGAAGTTCTGAGTGCACAAGTCCCCCAAAAGCCGAAGGTAGCTGAACACAAGCTACTCACACGCATTTGTAATTTAAGTAGTGTGTGTGTCAGCTCGCTGTGAGTAATCTAACAACATTGAATAAATTATCGTTAATTACTTAGCAGTAAACATTTCATTTTTTTTCTTTGTCAATATGTTATTTTATTATTATATATTACTATTTGACGATATATTGGCCGGGCCGCAAAAATATTTGTTGTGGGCCGCGAGTTTGACATCCTTGGCGTAGATGATAGATGCCCTATTGTCGTAAATTTCCATAACGTAAACGAATTTGAACGATGAGAAGAGAAAACTACAGACAGTTTTCTAACTTTAGAAAAAGGTCGCCACATCAAAATGATGAGGTGAATTGATTGTAGCCATTTTATTTTTGATTGAATTCGAATTTCAGATTGAAGTGAAGTCATTTTAAATTGAAAGGGATATATAAACATATCCTGAGGCTCGAAACTATCCTAAAGCCTTTTTCCTTATTCCTTGCTGGCGAGATAAAATACATTTAGATAAGAAAAACCTCAAATGCGTCTCTGGAAAAGGGGAAAAGCAGATAAATAAATACGAGTACGCAATGCACTTTGGATGAAAATATATATTTCACAGAGTTTTCTTTTAAAAGAAGAATATCATAACATTCTAAGATTTGAGTTAAAATCGGTGTTTTGTAAAATTCCATTTTGTTTTTACTGTCATTTCTATGATATACAACACATTTATATATATGTATAATAATAATAATAATAATAATAATAAATTATTTATTTAGTACTTTTCAGTAAGAAACCGGAGCTAAACAAAAATAATAGCTCTAAATTGAAACGATTTTCGGACTAGAAATGAATTAAAAATTTTTTAAGAATTAAATTTAAGATTTCTTCTACATACTAAATTAAAATTTTTGAAAGCGAAAATTTAAAGCAAGAAAAAGGGCGCGAAATTTAAGCAAGAACCTTATATGTTAACTCCTCACCAAAATATCCCTCCTCGGTCAATGACTGCAAGCTAATTCCTCTTCTATGCTTGCGAAATCATTACACACACACATATATATATATATCAAACTGACGATTGCGATATGAAAGGAAAGGTGAACAATTAGATGTTATAGTAGTCCGATTTAAAACATTTCAACATTCTAAGGCTAATCGTGTTAAGTTACGCGAGATACATATGTGCGCATTTACAGACGTCACAAAGAACTCATTTTGAACCCATACAATCCTTTTAGAATAAAGAGGTCTTTGTTGTATGCATACATACAGACGTTAAGAAAAAACAAAAATACTGAAAATGGATATTTCCGCCGAAATCTGACAGCCAAAGTTTTTCGCGATTACAGTACTACTTTTACTTAGTACAAGGCAGTAAAACGTTTCTCAAGAATTTCTCTGCCTACTCCAACGTTCCCTTAAACATTCTGCTCCAAATACAGTTGCTTTTTTTTAAATTAATTTTAAATTTTACATTGGTAAGTTCTCTTCCAATGAGGGTGCACTCCATTACATTTCTGGATAATTTCCAGAAATGTAAATGTCCATTACATTTCTGAATGAAATGTCCATTATATTTCTGGATAATTTCCAGAAATGTAATGAACAGTTCATAAATAAATTTTTGCGTAAAAAATGTTATGAAAAATTGATAAACACGTTTCAGTATTTCCCTGATTAAAATTCTGCGAAAGTGCCTTTTATATGTTTCTTGTTTTATTTATGTTAAATTGGTTAAATGCATTGCTGTTCTAAACGGCATTTTTTTTTCTAATCTTTTATGTTAACAAATTAGCTGTGGACAAAACTGATCGCATTAAGCGGAGCCGACTATATTTATTTTGTATGTGGTAGCTGCGCTTTTTAAATTATATTCCACCTGTATCATTAAATAACCAGGAATTTGTATGTATGTCTGTCTGCCTGCCTGTCTGTCTGCATGTACCGGGTGGCCATAATTAAACTGACAGTGCTCACAGTGTTCTGCAGCTCTATCTATTTGCGAGAATGACGCCACATTTTGTAGGAAGATTAAACAAGACGGGGTAGCGAAGGATTCGCGAAAAAACAAATAGTTCCAAAAGTCACCGCTAGAGGAATATCTGGCACTGTGTAAGAGAAAATAGTGTGTTAACAAATGCAAATTAATACGGAATAAAATTACCTTTTATTATGCACATTTTCTGATTTAGTTCAAATGCAATATGGCAATATTTTTAAAAAGCGTAAAATTTGGGATGACAAATCACCACATGCAGTCACAGCAATTCCCTTACATTCACCAAAGGTAACTGTTTGGTGTGGGTTCACAGCGGAATTTATCGTAGGTCCATTCTTCTATGAGAACATTACCCCGACAGGACCGGAAACCTGTTCTGTTACCGGAGAGAAATATCGCCACATGTTGAACAGCTTTGTCATTCCGGCTCTTCAGCAAAGACAATGCCTGGGAGAAATCCTTTTCATGCAACATGGAGCCCCTCCACACGTTGCTGTACGGGTGCAACAGATGCTACGACAGAAATTCACAACAGAAAGAGTCATTAGCCGCTACTTTCCAACTGCATGGCCACCTCGGTCGCCCGATCTTACCCCATGCGACTTCTGGCTATGGGGTTAACTTAAGTCCAAGGTCTATCAAGGAGTGGTCCAGGACCTGGCTACGTTGAAGGATAACATATCACGGACTGTACGGGAGATTCCTACAGACATGTTACTTTCTGCTGTTGTGCTGTGTGCACAGAATGCAGTATGTGGTCCACAACAACGGCAGCCACATTGAACCTTATTTGAATGCAAAATAAAACGTAATTTCCATATTGATTTGCATTTCTTAACACACTATTTTGTATTAGACAGCGCCAAATATTCTCCTAGCGGTGACTTTTGGAACTAATTTGTTTTTTCGCGGAATCCTTCGTCTCCCGTCTTGTTTAATCTTCCTACAAAATGTGGCGTCATTCTCGCAAATAGATCGCGCTACAGAACACTGTGAGCCCTGTCAGTTTAATTATGGCCACCCGGTATATACGTATGTAAGTCTACATATGTATATGTATCTATGTAAGCTACAAAATCTAGAAGAACTTTAGTTCAGCAATAGTCCTTTTAATTCTTTATTTAAAGTTCCCTTGTATTCCCTTTCTGGAATCTAGACTGTGTCGCTTGAAAATTAATCCGCATTATATCATATTATTAATTTTGCAATGCGATCAGTTCTTGTCCAAACATCGCTAAAAATTTAAACAAAGCGTTCAAGCCTAAAACTACGCTTTGCTGAAAGGCGCACTGATTTTTCTTGTCTTGCTCTCGCTGTACAAATGCGTCCTGTTCATTTGTCTGCTTAAGCCATTGTCTAATGACGTGATCCGCTATATAAAATTTCGGAGGGTGCCTAATGATGTATGATTGCAGCCTAAATGATGTGTGAACATATTTACCCAGTTTTGACTATACAAAGTCCTCCACCAGAACATGTGCACTTGGGCAGCTCGAATTATGAATTTCGAATTTTTTTAAGAATTTATTCTATATATTGTGCGAATTTAAGGAACCTTTTATTTAAAACCCACTGCTATAAAAGCTTTGTATTGTCACTCGGCAAAATGTGAGATATATTTGCTCAAATTTAATGATAAAACTAAATCATATTAAAGAGAGTTGTGGCTACTCAGCTAAGCGCAATATATGTCTCTTTCGAATTTAATCAACAGATTCAGCAATTTGAAAGAAATGTATTGCCACTGCCCGAATTAAAATACTATTATCGGTACTTACGTATTATCTCGTCGACCGTGACAGTTTTGTCAAGCAGCGTGATTTAACGTCATTGATGGATCAGCGTGACGTTACAAAATCCACGCATCCCGATTGATTCTCGAGCAGCCACGTTTTATGAACTATGATTTAAAATAAATATCATTGCTGTATTTTCCCCTGTACTTAAAAAATGATTGAAATTTGGGACCAATAGAAAACAGTGTATTATTAAAAAACAAACAGCAAACACTGGATTATTTTAAAGGTGCCATCAAACGAAGTGTGTATCAAAGGACAATATACGGCCAGCTGAATAAGACCGACAAAACTCTCACAGACTCGAACAATTACTTGCGAGAAATTTGTTATCATACTGTTATAAACAAAGTTTATGGTAAAATTAGCGGACCTAACAAAATAGTAGAAACTGACGAAAGCTTTTTTACGAAATGCAAAAACGAAGCGGGTCGAATACTTTTTGTTTATTAAATAGAGTTGTTAGTTCCTTCAAAATTCCGCAGGAACGATTTGAACAGAGTTGGTGGTAGCTGCGTTACCTTATATTATTTGATGGCAGCTAAATTTGATAATCGACGGAGTAATATGTAAGTACATTTTTATCTCCCAACTCGCTTGATTTATCTTTCTACAAAACTAAAGGTAATATTTTTTTCAGATTTATTATATTATTATTAATAAGCAAACTAAGCTATTTAAAAGCAAGAAAGGCAGATTCATTGCATTTATTATTAATTACTTGCTGAGCCGGTGAAATGACAATAGCTGTATTCATTAAAATCATTATAACTTTTTATCTTTTTTATAATAATTATTTTATGAGATTGCCCGCAAAAGCAATCAGTTGAAGCAAAAAATTGCGAAATTTCAGCCTCTGATATAAAAGTACAGCGAGAAGTTAACTGGGTGAGGATTAAGTTTAGGTAACATATCCTAAACACATGTTTTACCCTCAACCGCATAAAGTTTTTATATATTGTTTCTGGAAATCTGTGCTTGTCAGTTTCGATGTAAGTAAAAGCTGTAGAATTTTTTGGAAAACTGCTTACACCGTTGATGAAGTTTCCTGAAAAGAAATATTACGCCAGAGAAGAATATAAAATAATAAGAGAAGAATTAAAAATCAGGTGTGGGCACCACATGACTTCCTTGCACGGCCTATTGAATTGCACACATTTTTTTGCTGCGCTTCATTTAAAATTATTTCCTGGAATTTATTTTTAACTTCTTTAACCGATCCCTCTATTCAAGCCAAAAACGACATCAAAAATTGTAAATTTTGAAACTAAATATCCCGGTCAATTTTTGTCATACGGGGGTCAAACTTTTTAATTTTTCATAACGAGTACAAACGTCTACCAAATACAGGAAAGAGGAGACAGCATTAAAAGTTAAATTTCGCAATTTGTTCAAAATTATTTTTTTAAAACTTGAAACTGCCAAAACAGGAATATTATCGTTATTTACAACACTTCTGGAATTGGAAGTCTATGATTGCTACCAAAGATTGCATGCGAATATAAAGGCCGGGTAATGACTTTAAAACCGAGTAAGAGGACGGAATGTATAATATATGTATACATACATGTTTCCAGTACTGCCGATACCAGATGATATAGTAGTCAAATATACAAAAAACATTCCACGACTAATCTTTTTTCAATTATGCGAGGTACCTACCTACACACAGGTGTCAGGAAAAAACCCATTTATAATCCCTTTTACAGTCGGTTTTGGAATAAAGAGTCTTTATTCTGTCCATACGTACAGACGTCAAGAAAAAAATAGTCAAAATTGATTCGGGATCTATAAAAGGGATATTTCCCTTGAAATCAGGTAATCGAAATTTTTCGCGATTACAAAACTTACTTTACTTCTTAAAAGGAAGTAAAATGTGTTTGCGGACGATTTTCAAACAAGCCGACGTTTTACAAATAACGGTCTCTTCCGTTCTTATTATAACCATATCAACAGAATAGGGAGCCTGGATAATCTTCCATTATTCTTCCTTCAAAGTAATTTTCTATGCAAACAGTAAGGAGCTGCTTACTATGAATATACGTCACTTTGGGCTGTTATAGGAAAATGCCGCTTCAAAACTTTAACAATTGCGAAGGCTGAAATTCTTTCTCTTGAAAATAAATCCATAAATCGCCTGAAGGGTGATCAATATTTTGTTTCTGACAGAAATGACATCAGCGAAGTCGAGCTTTCTACTGCAACTTCTAATAAGTTGGCAGTCATTGATTTTGGGGTTTCTAGTTGTCTGATAATTTTCAAAACTCCTCGAAACAAAATATTTTCCTATCCATTATGCGATAAGGAAACTGAAGAGAAATGTTCTATGAAATTCGTTTCGTTCATTCATTTGCTTTTTTATGAGCTCATAGTTTTCTTCTAGAAGAATAACCTGACAATGAGAAAATCCAATTCGAAACCAAATGTTCTCAAGTGCTATCATTATATACTAAAGAATCTGTATGTATGCATGTTTTTAAGTTTTTTTTATCGTTCTGATAAAATGGCGGTACCTACAGTCAACCAATTTTGCACACAAATAGTCCTCCACCCTAAATCTGAATGTCTGACTCGAAGCCCGAATTTCGAGTTGCGAATTTGGTATTATTTTCTGAGAATTTAAAGAATTTCTGTTTTAACTAAATCAATGATTTAGATGCAATATAGCTCTGCTGTTCGAAATAAAACCATTTTTTTGTGTGTTATTTTGTGCGTCAGTCTGTTGCCATTCGGCAAAGCATAAGAGAAAGTTCAAAATTAGTCGCCAAACTTTATTTTAAAGTACTTTGTTGCCAGTGCAAGAAATAAAATACTTTTGTTTTCTACGAGCCATTATGCTGCTAGTCGGCATATCGCGAACTCTTTAACTTTCAAATTTAATCAACTGGTTTGATTTTCGGTTTGTTTCATTACGGGAAACCACGTTATCTGCCTAAGGGGAAGGTTATCTTTGTGCAAAACTTTCCAAGTAAAAGTAGCTTCTATTCACTTTACGCACGAGAAAATCTTGATAACACACGTGCAGCTAGCCCTTTTCCTTGGAATCAAACCCAAATCGAACTATAAATGTTCAGCGACTTAAAAGCTCGGCCACTGAGCGCTAATCAATATGTTATTAATTAACAGACTAAGGAACACAGTTCTTGAGACTATTTTTCTTACATTTTGATCTGATTGACATAAACAAAAATGCATTTTACTCGTCATATATCTGATTGAAAGTATTAAACCTTTTTATTACATTACACTAGCTGCACTAATTGCGATCACTGTATATTTTTACTTTCAGATACGATGTATTGTAATCGCTAAGAATCATATTTAAACGGAAATATCCATTTTGATAGCTCCTGAATCCATTTTGGCAATTTTAAACCTCTGTACGTAAGGTCAGAAAGAAAGACTCTTTTTTTGGAAGTGGCTTGTAAAATGGATTCAAAATTGATTTTTTTCGTGACATTTATACGTACGTACGTATGTATCTCGCATAACTCAAAAACGTTTAGCCGTAGAACCAAAAGTATATATATACCTTACCCTTACCAGGCTTAAAAGTCCTTACCTAACCTATTTTTTTCATACTTTAGTCATAGTCAAATACGTCCAATTGCAGAAGTGTTTTAAAAAAGTAATGATACTTTATCAGTACTTTAAAAAGTACGAAAGTACTGATGTTTTGGCAATGTCGGTTAAAAAAATTCATTTTGGATCAATATCGAAATAGAGAAAGTTTTATACTTTCGATCATTTATGGAAAAATAAAAATACAAGAAATTTGACTCCCGTGAAACAAAAGTTGACAGGGATATTTAATTTCCAAATTTGTAGTTTTTTATGTCATTCTGAACTTGCTTCAAGAGATCGGTAAATTAAGTCAGTATAATGCGAGAAAATAATTTTAAATGAAGTGTAGCAAGATCTATATAAATTTAACAGTCCGTTTATGTGTCTAGTATGTGTTGTTTATATTATATGCATTAATTTTAGAAAAGGTCAATCGAAAAGTAATATACAGTCTACTGTCACTCGGTAATGATAAATATCGGAAATAAAATTCTGTAGGTAAAAGCACTGGTCATCTTGTCCTTTGGAAATGTCGCAGTCCAAAGGCCTGTCCATTTGCTTTACTGCACCACAGCCATCTTAGAATTTATGACATGATTGCACTCCCTCGTGCTCTCAGGATAGAAGTGAAATAGCCTGATTTAATCACATTTAAAGACTCTAGAAAGGATTCTGGACAACCCCCAGAGAATCTTTGCAGAAGCTCGTTATACGCGTTCTTCTACTTGAAGAGCCGTGTAACTTAACAGTGTTACTATGAAATATTCGTTCATTTTCAAAACGCTATATATTCCAAAGTATTACATGTAGAAATATAAGTGATATTTGAAAATAATTGCAAACTTACAAATTTTGTATACTAAGACTTGATTATTGCAAGCTATCAGGATATGTTGCAATTGAGGTCTTTTCCGCAACTGGCTTCATATACCAGTTATTTTGTCTGCCAACAAGATGGGTCATCTTCTCATTAAAATATTCAAGTTCGTCGATACCGAATGATAAACTTCCGCATCCTCTAGATTGAACTTGTTGCTGAGGATGACCTGGCGTTTCATCCCTTGGAATCCAAGGCCACCTAATTTGAAGTTTTGGGACCTTTCTTTGGAAGCACATTAAGACCCTTGTTTATGTAGTACCAAAAGTATTAAGATAAGCTCAGAGAAGGAGTAATGTGGTTCGATAACCATCGACAGGATGACGCCACAAAATATGTGGAAGAGTGAAACTACGGCCTAGACATGTGTCGTGTAACCCATATGACGTACATAGAACATGCGTAGAGTGTGCAGAAAGCTTGATGAGATTGCCGTTATTTTCATATGTCACTCATATTTTTACCTGTAATTCTGTTGAATGCATAGAATTTTATAGTAGCTCTACCTATGTGCCTGTGCGGATTCATCTGTCATTTTGGATGAGTTCCTCAATGACTGATTCGTTTTCAATCCGTTACTGATGGTTTAGCTGATTGTAGCTGATTCTGGATGTTACAATCGTCAAGCCAAACATCTAAAGTCATCGACACGTATTACTTAGATTTAGGGCGTTATGCCCAAAGACTGGCAACAACTTACTCTGAATCTATGTTGCTGTGTTATTCCCAGACTTGTAAAGGAATTTGATCACTGCACTTTGGCGTAATAGTTTGTCACGTAGATCATCCATTGTGGCTTGTACCCACTCCCCTTACCAGGCTTAAAAGTCTTTACCCGGTCTTTATTTTCTAAATCGTTAGCCGTGGGAATATACTTCCAATTACGCAAATGCTTTTTAATGACGAAAATATTCACGTTTTGGCAATTTCAAATTTAAAAAAATTAGTTTTGGACAAATAACAAAATCTAACTTTCAGTGAGGCCTCTCGCTTCATGTATTCAATTTTGGGAAAAGTTTATAATCTTTCTAAAAAAATAAAAATACAAGAAGTTTGACTCCCTTACGACAAATATGACCAGGGTATTTAATTTAAAAATTTGCAATTTTTGATGTCTTTTGCCTTGAGGGATCAGTTAATCAGGTTAAAATAATTGAATGAAAAGCAGCGAAAACATGTGTATAATTTAATCGTGTATAAGGAAGTCATGTGGTTGTCCTCATGATTATTTTTTTAATGAGATATACTGTCTTTGAACTATCGATCATTTAAATTTTTGTGGAGCAGAATTTAAAATTTTGTTAACGGTGTAGAATAACTGAGGTCACAAATATTACCATTAGTTATGATTTTTATTGCCTGTCCATAGCGATTCCAGCAGCTAATTTTTTTTATCATACATTTTTAGAGGAATAGAATCATCTGTTTCTTCAGAAATATGAATATTTTGGGCATATCAGTCAAGCTAAAAGAACTTCTTTGCTAATTTTATTTTCTATTTGAGATTAATGCCAGTAATAATCACATTTAGAAAATCCTTTTCAGATTCCTCTAAAGATGAATTAAAGAAATTGGTGGTCAGTTGCAGTTGCCAACCACAAACGTCTTTCTCTTTCACGATACACACAAGAACAACGAACTTATTAAAAAAAGATATCACGTTATAACACTAGCTTCCTTCGATATTAACGAACTTTCCTTTCTTTCACTGGAACAAAATCTCTCCCGAGACTTTATTTCTCAGAGGGACTGATTTTGGTCAGCTAATTCTGACAAGAATCTCCCCTCCTCTTAATTACAGCCTCATTCTTTTTCCGGTATTGGAATAACCATTGAGGATTGCAGGCAGCGCCACCTAGCGAATCGAGTTAAAATTACCCACGAAGTGGAAACGGACGGAAACCAAATCAAATAGAAGAATTCTCAAATGACTAGATCGAGAAGGTCGGAAATACCAGTGAGATTTGGCTCGCTGCATAAAACATTCTGCCATAAGACTGCTATTATTGAGTTAGTCCCAAGACCTTTAAGATCTTTTCTGTCATCTAATAAAAGAAAAAAATTCACCCTTTTGTAATGATTGTTTTGTGTTTTCCAAACTTTTTGACAGTGAGATTCACATGCATATAATTGGTATTGAAAAAAAGAGAGAGAGAGAGAAGAAATACGGAAATAATACAAATATCGAATAAGAACGAGCACAAAAGACTAAATATTAGCAATTAGCTAATAAAGAGAAAAGAGAAACACGCCAAAATGAAACAAAATTATTTACAGCAACATTCTGTGTTTGACGTAGATTTTAGTCAAGACTCTATCGGCTTCGAAGGCATTACGTACAAGTCTCTCTCCATCATAAGCAATATAATCTGCAACGGAGGAAAGTCCATGGTTGTATTTATATCAAAAAGGAGTAAAGTTAACAAGAAGATAGCGCCATAGCAGCGGAAGAAATAGTAATGAAAATTGAAAAATAAAATTAATAGAATTTTTAAAAGTTTCAGGAAGGACTGGATTGGAATTAAATTTATTAACTTAACGATATAAATCTTCGTGTAGTGAAAAGCTTCAAGAAAAACCAGTTCAGCAACTGAAGATTTTTGGATAATTTTTGCACAAAGACAAAACTGGAACTAAATTTCCAACTAGGATTAGCTACCGAAGCCTTAATTGTTAACTTCCTTATTGATCCTTATTGTTAACTTTGCATTTTCGGACACAAGATTCGTATTCCTTAATGCGAAACTTTAACTTTCTTTTAGCTTGGCTGATGTGTCTCAAATCACGCTGATAGAAAATGTTATAAATTCCTCAAGAATTGAATTCAGAAACAGAATCTTTAACCGAAATATTTATTTTATTGATAGGTTAGAAAATGACTTTAAAATTAAACTTCTGGAGAATCTGTGCAATTTTGTAACTGAAAGAAGAATGAAATTAAAGTACGACAAGGTTACTAATATTATTTATAATAATTGACGGCTAGATGAAGTATTTTTAAAGCATTTTGCCGATAACCATAAATAACTAATAATTAAAATTATCATAAAATAAATTATAAATTAACTAATAATTACAAACTGATTAATAATTTAAATAATACGTATCATTATGTGAGTAAATGAAAAACTTCGAAGGATTTCGCGACATCTTAAATTGTCACGCTAACTAGACTTTAAGAGATGCTGATTTATTGAGAAATATTCCTAGCATAAAAACTACTTGTACATAAAATATTTATTATTTTATTTATAAATCTTTGAATTCCGGAAGTTAATTTTACAGATGGTCTCAATTAATTTTGTAAAACATTTTTAAAAATGAGTATACTTGAAAATTTAATTTTCTTATGATTACACTAGATTAAAAATAATAGGAGATAATGTTTTCTTACGTGTTAACGCAAACACCTGAGCAGAAGCTGCCAAATTTTCAGAATGTGTCAAACCCTGGCAAGCATGCGCATAACCATTCCTCAGACAACCATGTGTGTTCATAACAATCCTTCAGACAAGCAACGCCGCCCCTTTCGTATGCGTTATTCTTGTCGTACTCTAAGTTACAAAGATTTCTATAAAAAATCATGATATATTTTGTCTTAATTTTAAAATAGAAACTTGTGGAGTTTGCCTACGATGAGAAAAACTGTGATAAAATTTCTACAGGAATGCAGAATTTTGCTGCAAAATCTCTGAAAACAAAAACGAGAAAATGCGTTTGGTGCTGCCGAAGTTTGCGCGATGCCGTTTCTCTGCAATTCTCTGAATTTTAAGCGAAAACAGATCGCTGTGTACTTGAAGAGAAGAGAGCAAAAATAAATTACAGAAAATTTGAAGATGAATTTAAGTGCTTTATTTTTTTTAATGTGCCACATAATCCTTATGTAATAATTAAATTTTATATTTTGTGTTATTAAATATTTTATTTTCATACGTTGACATTGCTTTCCGACTTACGATAAATATAGAAAATGTAAGAGTCTTTCTAAAAAAAGTAGCGAAAACTCAAGCTTGCATCCTATAAGTAACTTTTACCTTTTCGCGTATAAAACCTCCAAATCGCGCCAAAGTGGTTGCGCTAATGAGATTAGATATCTGAAAATATGAATATAAATGAAACTAAGCTATATTAGGTAAAGCATTATGTTTTAAAAATATCTCTCTAGTTCATGAGATACGCTATCTTATTTCATTTCCTTTATATTCTTAGTGAATTTAATTTTAATTAAAAACATTGAAATAAAGGAAGGTTAATGCAGTTTCTGATAAAATATTGTGATTATAAAGAATTTCGCCAATTCATGTGACATGGTATCATATTTAATTCGTGTTTAGTAGCTCAATGAATATGTAGCCAACAAGAAGGAGGCGGTTATGGTCGTTGATCACTATTCGTTCGAGTACCTGCAAAAGGGTTGGTAACTTGGATATTTTTCTCCATTTGTGACGTGGATATAAACCAGTTTCCACTAGATAGGCCTCCGCAAAACCCTCTCTGTGGGCAGATATATCTTATGCTTTATCCTATTCAAACAATAACTAAATAACCTAGTTCAGTTGAATATGACGTAACATAAAACCAAGAGATAATGACTTTTGAAATTCAGCTCACCAGCGGCCGAGCTGCTGTGAAGTTGCTGAACGCTGGTAATTGGACCTGAGTTCGATTCCAGGTGAAAGGGCTGGCTGCATGGGCGTTTGTGAGTTTTCCGATATGAAATATGGATACGACTTAGTTTCTCTTAGAAAGTCCTTCACGAATGCATCTCTTCCATTAAGCAGATAGCCCTACCTTGCTTCACCACAGTCAAATAAAGCAAACCAAGCTTTGGGAATTATTTCGAAGCACGCTATTTATTATACTGCTATTACATATAATATTTTTAAAACTAAAAAACTGTATTCCAAAGGTTGCATTTCAGTATGAATGTTGGTTCCCACAGAGATAAAAAATAAAATGATAAAAGCAAGGAAATTAAATAATTCTGCAATACTTTTTGTTGTGTTGTACCTTCTTAGAAATGTTATTTACTTTCTTTGTTTTACAATCATTCCTCAGAGCAGTATTCGCAGTCGACTCACGTCAATATTTGCTGTGGCCTCAGCACTAAAATTAAAGCTGGTAAGACTTTTGCACTATTTAGTATGCAAGGAAATTGCTTCAGTAGCATCTGGACTATCTGTATGAGAAAGTTAAACGTGAGCCAAGAGCATATAAGCACAGAGTCAAGAGTAAATTATCCAAAGAATAGAGCATTATAACGGCAGCTTGTACACATTCTCAGTTCATTAAGATTCCACTGCATAAGTGTCTTCCCTTAATTCTTAATGATATCTGCAGCATTTTGTTTTCCCCTTAAGATATGATATTTGCTTTTATAAGAATACTGAAGTTAAATTCAAAACTATTCATCTCCCCATCCACGGGAACTTTGTTGCTAAAGGCATTTAAAAATAGAAAAATTATTTTATTATGAAAATTAAGTATTTATAAAGAAAAATAAAGACCCAGATTTTCTTTTTTACCAAAGTTTTGTCCTTTACTGGAACTAATTTACTCCTTCTTAATATAAAGATTATAAAAAGTTTAAAAATTGCGCTTCAATAAATCGTATTCGCGAAAAACCAATGCGGAGATCTAATTAAGCAAAAAGTAAAAGACAGGATTTTGAAAAATCGCTTTTCAATAAAGAGCAGTCACGAAAGAACAAATTCTGTCCTCGAAGTAAACAAAATGCATATCGCAAGAAGTTAAAAAATCATGTTTCAGGAATGCGCAAATGCGAAAAAGCAAATTCTGACCTCTGCGTAATCAAAAACAGCTCATAAGAAATTTAAAAATCCCATTTCAAACGAAATTGCGAAAGACTAAATTCTAAATTCGAAGTAATCAAAATACGACGCAGGAAACATTTAAGAACTATGTTTAAGTAATGCGCAGTTGTAAAACAGCGGATCGTGATTACAAAATAAACAAAAAATTCAACATAAGTAGTTTAAAAATCGTGTTTCAGTGAAGCACCATTACGAAAGAACGAATCCGAACTCACCTACAAAATCTCGAAGCTAAATCGCACTTCTAAATAAGATTACTAATGTCACATATAAGATCATTATTTTGCAACAAACATAGGGTTGTCTGCTTATAATAAATACCATTACCTTCTGGATATTGCTGGTTGAAGACGAATGTTCAGAGCAGTTCCACTTGGTCAGAGCAGTTCCACTCAGTTAAGATCTTTCATTATGAAAGATAGCGCGAGGTCTTTTGGATGTTTGGGTAATTAGTGGATTCTCATTACCTCAATTATTGATCAAAGCAGAGCGTCACGGCTCTCGCAATGCTCATAAGATCTCGAGACGATGCTGACAGAAACACTGAGATTGAACTGCACATTTAGGTCATTGTAAATTGTAATAACCTACGGGAGACTGAGTATTGCTGTCAGGTCTTTATTCTGGATAATTTAAAATGGAATTCGATATAATTGTACTAAGAATGGTGCCGCATATATTAATACTGATTAATTAACCGAAACGGAAATTAATTTTGTCATATTATTATTAAATTTAGATGCTTTCTCAAGAAGGCAGGAAGGACCACAATACATTTTTATATTTAATAGCAGATAATACTTACAAATAAAGCAGCTGTCGCTTTTGTTTTAAAATGCTCTGTACAGGTAAATTCTGGGCGCTTCGCATAACAGAATGAAAAAATTATTTTTTATTACTCTAGAGCTTTTTATCTTGTATGGATTTGTTATAAGCACTCTTACCTTACATATTTCATATAAATTTGTCTTACGTATTTGCATTATGTAAAGTTAATCTAAATTAAAAGGAAGAATTTACATTATATTGCAGATCTATATACACCTTAAAAAACTAGAATTAACTATTTACTAATATTTAATGAAAATTAGTTAAAGCATAGTTTCGATTTGATTTCATTTAGTTTACTTGACTGCTTGAGAATGGCAGAGTACACGAGGGCTGTCTACCTGAGAGTCAGATTAACTCTGCCGAGCACTTTTTAAGAAAAACTGGCTCCTATATTAACGTTACACAAATGAGGAAAATTAACCGTGCAGTCTGCCCGTTAGCCTAGATTCTAATCCAAGATGAATTACCAATATTCAGCGATCATAAACCACTCGGCCGCTCTTGGGACCTATATTTCCTTCATAATACATGGAAATGGTATATGCCAATTTAAAATTAAGCAAAATCAAACCTAAATTAACTTTGACTTCATAGAAAACTTTTTGGATTTTCAGAAAAGTCACGGAGAGTTATTCTTCCAAATTCGTAACATATGCTATCAAATGTCTACTGGCTCTAAAGAAACGATTTGCTGAAAATTGTTTTGCACTGGGCGAATGTATTTTAATAGTATTATTTCTATAATACCTACAATGGTAAAAATAATATATAGTTTATACATGCCTAAAATGTATCTAACAGTTATATGCTTAATATATACTTAAAGTAGTCATTATAATAATTTAAATGAATCCAGCTAGTGTCATTTCACAAGTGTAGGTAATAATTAATAATAATAATAGAAATGAATTTATTAATTAATAAAGAAATGTATTTACTGCTTTTAAATTATTGTATTTTCTGTTTAAAATTGAACTCGCTCAAACAATGCTCTTACAAGCTCGTTTAAAGTGCGTCAGTAACTTGTTGGAAAGAATTAGGCATATGCATAGAAACTCAACTAAAATGCAAGTTTCAATACGTTTTGAAAGTCAGTAAATCTGCCTGCGGAAATTTCTAAAAATAATAAATCCCTTTGTGTTAATTCTTAAAAATCACATTATCTAAACTTTTAGTCATCATTAAATTATTTATTATTAAAAATAGTTCAATGTTCCTCAGAATTTGGTTTAATTTCGTAAGTTTGTTAAGAGCATAATAAATATCCCAGAGTTTTAGGGAAAGCGTTTCGTGCTGATTTCCTAATTATTGTTGGGCTCACCAGCGGCCCAGAGGCAACATGGCTAAACACTGATAGTTCGGTCCATAGCTCGAATCCCGTGAATGGGCTCTTTCGAGGTTTTCCCCATGTATAACTTTTATACGAGGCAGTTTCCCTCAGAAAGCACTCCACGAAGGCATCCCTCCTCTTAAGCAAATATCCCTAGTGTGCTTTGCGGTAATCTAAATAAATGAAACTAAACTTAATTACTGTTATTTGACAAGAAAAGGGAAAGCAAACGGAATTATTTTCTTTCCAACTGACGTAAAGTTTACCATTCAATTCGAAATTTATTTTTTGGTCCCTTTCCGGAAAGCAAACGTCACCCAAGAGATGGGAAAAAAAGAAATGTTAGGAGATATTTTAAACGGAGTTGAAAAGAAATAAACGAGGAAAGAAAAGGAATCGCTTTTCCCAAGTCGTGTCATGGCCGTTGTATTTGTGGCTTGCGTTTCCGTCTATTAAACGACATCCGCTACGAGACGTGAAGAGCTTTCTCAATCACGGATGGGACTGATTTTTTTTTTAAATCAATAGCATTAAAATATAAAGCTTCAATAAAGAAATAATATAGGCGATTAGATAGAGGCAACTTTCTGTTAATCGTCAAAATCAGTGACGAAATTTCTGACAGTTAAATTGATGCAAAACATTATATATAATGTTGTTTGAAGTAAACGGTAAAATTTTGACTAACCAGATTTGGAATTAAAACCAGCTTATCCTAATCCAGGTTTACATTTCAAAAATTCTTCATTTTCTTCTGTTCGCTTAAGAATATCAAAAATAAGAGAATTAAGAGTCTATTGCCCGATGCAACTTACAGGCTGACATCGAGATCGAACTAAATGACAAACAGTTCTAAATTTCTTTACTACCGAAGAGAATTCTTTTGATATTAAGAGGAAGTTAACAAAACGTGCTCTCCCATCACTCAAACCTCTGCCCCCCAAAACGTAACAGTAAAAAAGTTTCTTTCTTTGTTACATAGTTAACATATTGGTAATAATGAATGTAAACAACAAACCCTTTATTAAATTTCTACTTCCTTTTACGAAGTGAAGGACATGTTGTAATCGCCAAATATTTCGGGTATCATATTTCAGCCATCCGCGATTGGACGATTTTTTGCGTCCTATGATTACATGCGCAAGTAATAAAGGCCTTCGTTCTCAAAACGAATTGTAAAGTAGATTTCAAATGGATTCAAAATGAATTTTTTCGTTTCGTCTATACGTATGTGTGTATCATGCATAACTCAGAAAAGATTAGCCGTAGGGGGTTGCAATTTTGAATATGGGACTGTTATAACATCTAGTTGTGCATCTCCTTTTTTATTGCAATCGGCAATACTAAACTTACATATATGTATATATGTACACGTTTGGTACTGCCGATTTAATACAAAACAACACTTTTTACGATAACCCTCTTCCATTCCATCACTAATACATTTGCATTTCCAGCCATTTCGTTTTAAATTTAGAAGGCGAATAAGTTAATTTTAATTTCCTTCCTGGGTTTCATCTTTAAAAAATTTTTTAAATACTAATTTTAAGGAATTTGAATTACTTTTAAATGTTAAAAAAATGTTAAACCTTTGTTTTTTACATTTGAATTTGAAAATGAGAGTGTCGGAATGTAACTTCTAAAGAGAGCATTCCTTTTAACTGCTTCCAATTTAGTTTAGCTGTGTTCTTAGTGAGCAACTTTAATTTAAAAGGTTATTAATTAATTAATTTTATTTTTAAATTCTTTTCGCTAAATGGAATAATATCTTTCTTTTGATTTAGTATTATTCATATTATGATTTGGCTTTAGTAGAAATTTCATGCTTACTTGGAAGAAAGACGAAACACTCTAGTTGTTGTTAATTGAAGGTAGATTGGTTTATCCTCTTGCTAAGACGATTAATCTGCGATCAAAGACAATAGCTACTTTTTCAACATTTAATTGTTTTTTTTTCCTTGATTAAGGTTTCTGTAGTTTTCGTACAAATTTTTTTATTATTTTAAAGTAATAGGGGTTTAGAAAATACTAATTTTAAATACCTATTATAACACAGACTAAAAGTTTTTTTTTAATTCTGGTTTTAATTGAATTTCTGTTCCTTGGAGATGGTATATAAAACATTTTTAATTATGAATTATTGGTGTATGTATATTATACACAACACATATACACATCCTTAACTAGTTTAAAAGCCGTTATTTTCGTAAACAGAAGTATTTTAAATGACTAAAGAAACGTGTTTGGGCAACTTTATATTTAAAAAAGTTAATTTCCGACAAATAAAGGAATATAACTAATGGTTGGGTCTCTCGCTTCTTGTATTTGGGAAAGTTTTATATTGGTTCTAAAAAAATGAAGTAATAAGGAGTTTGGTTCCCATACGACAAAAATTAAAGGGGATATTTAATCTCAAAATTTGCAATTTTGAAAGTCATTTCCAGTTTGCCTTCAGAGAATGGTTAATTAAACTAAAATGATTCGAAGAAATAAATTTAAATGAAGTACAGCAAAAAATGGATATTATTTAATAAGCTGTACAAGGAAGTCATGTGGTTTCAAAAACGTTTTTTTAAAATTATTATAGAACATATAGCGGTTTTACTACAATGTCGCTAGAACTATAAGTCTTTATTTATTTTTAATGATACTGTAGAAAACAGTTCTTATCGTCCAAACAGAGTCCAGCATTGCAAGCTGTACACTACCGTTTTGTGTCATGGGTTCCAGCTTTTGTATTGCATAAACCACATCACACAAAGATATATTGGTATATGGGCAGTTTCTTGTTAGCAAATCTCAGATGAAATGAAACAGCTGCATTTTCTGAAATATCAGTTGATATCTTCACTTTTTGTCCCCTTTTTTCAAATTTCTCAGTGCTATCAATCCTCTCACTTTAGAAATTCGAAAATCTTTCAGTCGCAAGGATCGACCCTCCTCTCCCTATACAGAACAAAATGTAAGAATTTGTAATTGCCCCATCAACCAAAAGCCAAAGTATACAAAGCCACCAACGTTGAGAAAATAACTTGCCAGTCATTGCAAAAGGGATATTGGAATTTTGTTTTACAAAATACTCAAAAAGATAACTTATGTCACTCAAAAAGGTACCGTGTCACAAACGAAAATGCTGATACTAATAAGACGTCGCCTTTTATCCTGAAATATTTCCTCCATA